>JAQZBX010113547.1:0-10053 GCA_029593785.1 Cabassous unicinctus
TGCGCCGCGTGGGCAGGCCTGCCCTCACAAGGAGGCCCTGGGAAGCGAACCTGGGGCCTCCCATATGGTAAACGGGAGCTCTATCAATTGAGCCACACCCACTTCCCAAGTATCTCTTTAAAATACGGGGAAAAATAAACTGCTTGTGCCATCGGCCCTTCTGAAGGTGTCCCTCTGTGCTTGAGGGCCTGGCCTGCCAAGAGCCCGCAGCTCAGTGATTTGCAGCAGTATCGGAATGTTTCCAGGTCCCTGCTCTCTGTGCCCCTCGAATCCTCGCCACACTCTGGTGAGGAGATAGTATTAACCCCATTTTATAGACAAGGAAACTGAGGCTCTGCTTGCTCAAGCTCTCCAACTCCAGTCCAAGTTCAAACCTGCGTTCTCGCCACTGACCAAACAGCCTGAGCCCTTGGGAACATGGTTCCCAAATCCCAGCTGATACCCTGGCCTTGGTGCAGTCCCTTGAAGGTGGCAGTGCTGCTTCTGACACGGTGCTGGCCACCTCCCGTGGCCCTTGCCAACGAGGCCCATTCAGATACGTGACCTGCCCTCGCCGCCTGCCGAGGCTGTGGTCTCTCCAGTTGCCACTGCCAGGAGGGCTTGTGCTCCTGCTTGGTCTTGTGTGAGGTGCGCAGACCAAAAGCTTTAGCGCCAAAGCTGCCAGCCAGACAGGCAAGTGCCTCGCCAAAGGCCAGCCAGCCAGACCAACAGAGACGGGTTTGAACTTGGCCCCCTCCAGCTCCTGGCCTGCTCAAGAAAGAGGCTGGCGGGGGCAGGAGGGGAGAGGCCATGGGCCTCAGTGGTGCGGGCTCCGAGGGGGGGCTTGCCTTCCCTCCTGTTGAATGCACGTTCATCTCTATGGGTTGCTTTCGCTGTTGAAGGGTCCGACTCCCCAGCTGGGCAGTGGACCTGAAGCCAGGGCCTGACCCAGCCACCTCTATGTGCCCAGGCCCACGGCCACCACCCGGCAGCGTGTAATAAATGAATGCTTGGCCCGATACTCAGCCGGTGTACACCAGGTCCATTCTGGTCCTAATCCTGCCTGGGACCCATCTTCAAATAGTTTGAGCCTCACCCCTGCCTGTGACTTTGATGTGTCACTTCACCTTCTAAGCCTGAGTCTCCTCCTCCTCCAAAATGGCAGTAGACCTACCGTGCTGTAATGGTCTGTTAAATGCACAAGAACCTCTGAGGCCACCAAGTCCTGTGCACATGTCAAGTATCAGGGCAGAGGTCAGGGCAGACATACGCCAAGAGGGGCCTGCACCCTCCAGGCTCACGACAGGTGGCTGTCTGGGTCTCTATCCTGCTCCATAGGTGGTCGGGGCCATCAGGACCCGGAGATCTGGGTGCAGAAGGCAGAAGCTGTTTCCCAAACTGGCCGCTCCTCTGCCTGGCCCGGCCCTGGTGTGGCTGGGAGAAGGGGGAAGAGGAAGGAGCCCCGAGGCCCTGGGCCAAGGGCTCTGCATTATTTAATCCCTGCATACACTTGGAGGCAGGTGGCAGCATCCCCATGTTGCAGGTGAGGAAACTGAGACTCAGGTGCAAAATCACTTGCCCCAAGTGCCACAGCTGGGAAGTGGCCCAGGAAGGAGCGGACCCCAGGGACTGAACGTCCACTTCGCCTTTCACCCACATCCAGCCCATCCTACCCCACTCCAAACCAAGAAGGAAAAACGTTGAAGGAACCCAGAGAGAGCCCAGAACAGATTTATTTTTCCTTAGATAAAGTTTATACAGAATATAGTATAGTCAGGAGTTCTCAGCTTTCACCCAAAGGTCAGCAGTTATTGCAGACGTATCTGATGGATCCAATGGTGGAAGGAAAACTTCAAGAAAGCTGCCTGTGTTCAGAGAGAATAGCCGGTGTTGGAAGTCGTGGGGGCCTGCCCTGCAGATGGACACGCCAGCGCAGGGGTCAACAGTGGGGAGGAGAGGGACGTGGGGGCAACAGGGTGGCCTGAGCTGGGGGGCAGGGAGGCCGCCCCCCCCTACCGGAAGCAGCGCCCGGGCCGTCTGGGAAGAGCAGAGCCAGGACCACGGGGCGCCTCGGGCCGGCCGGCGCCTCAACCCCGCTGCAGGGCCTGCAGCTGACGGGCCACCTTCTCCAGCTCTGCCTCAATGGCCGACAGGCTTTCCAGCTCCTGCTCCTAGGAGAGAATGTCAGGGGTCAGGCCGGGGCTGCCCCAGGAGCCCCAGATGTTACCAGGGCATAGACTCAGCCAGACCGAAGTGCCGCTGGTTAGCTGTGTGGCCTTGGACAGGTGGCTTGGCCTCTCTGAGCTTTAGGGGCCTCATCCGGTGGGGCTGGGCTGTTCTGAGGATGAAGGAAGCAGGCAGCCCCGACCCACCGCCCCAGGTGGCTGCTTATCCAGGCCCCCTCTCCCTGGGCACATGCAAATGAAGCTCTCTGATGCCCTCAGAGCCCCCCACCCAGGCCTGGACATGGGTGATGGCTCCCATAGGGGGGTCAGGACTGCTTTTCAGGGCTATCCACCGCAGGCCCCGCCTGAGGTGGTCGTGGGGACTGCTACCCCCACATGGACCTCCTGCTTGGCACAGCCTTGATCCTTGACTCCAATGGGGGGTGGGGATAAGCTCCCAGTGTGGTTCAGGAGACCCCACTGCGAGCTCTGCTCTGTGCCCCAGCCTCTAGAATATTCCAGGCCCCCAAGTGGGACTGACTCCCTCAAGGGCATGCCCTCAGATGCGGAGCAGGTGCTCTAGGGAGGCCACCTCCATGACCTTGACCTGGGAGGGTCACCCTCCTGGGGTCCCTGCCAGATTCTAGGCTGTTGGAGGAACCCCCAGCCTGGGGCAGCACTGACAGCCCACCCGGGCCCCCATCACCACAGATGTGGATGAGGGTTGCCCTGGAAACAGGGCCGTGGCAGTGTGACCTCCATGAAGCTAGGGCCATTTCCAAGAAGGCCCTTGGGCTAGGTGGAGGAGGCACCCACCCACCCTGTCCACCCTACTCTGGGGTCTGGCCAATTGTGCTCAGCCCTTGTTGCAGGCTCAAAAGCTGGGGGTGGCGGGAGGGGAGGAGCTGCTGTTTCCTGTAGCCCCTTCTGCTCAGTGTTCCGGGGACACAGGCAGATGCCCTCTCCTCAGGCTGCCAGCAAGACCCCAGCTCCAGGGAGCGCAGCTCCCACCCACCCCTCCTGGGGGGCTGTGCCCTTGCACCCCACTGGGTTTCCCACAGAGCTGACCATCCCGACCACGATAATGAGGTGAGCAGAAAGGACTCCTCACTCTCACTCACAAATGGGGGAACCAACGAGGCTCAGAGGAGGGCAGTGACCCGCCCAAGGCCACACAGCTAGGGGGAGGCAGAACCAGCTCTTCTGGCACAAGTCCGTGCCCCACTCCTGCCCGCTCACCGCTAGGCCCAATGTCCAGTGGCCCTGCCCTCACCCCACCCTTCATGAACAGGAAGCAGGGCCTGAACCTGGGAGAGGGGTGCCTGGGGAGCCTGGAGAGGACACGGCCCGGCCAACAGGGAGGTCTCCCCAGGGCACTCCTGTCCTTCAGTGCCCCACCCCCACGCCCTGCAACTCTCAGGGTCACTGGGGCCCTGGGCCTGGCTCCCCCAGGCCACCCACCCTGTGGAGGACAAAGTCCACCCCCAGCACCTCTGGGAATTGGCTCAACTTGCCACCTCTCCAACTTCCTCTTCCACGTGCTGATGTGAACACCTACCCTCTCCTGGCCACTCATGCCATCTGCCCGTCCAGCCAGCTCAGCTGGGACCTGCTGTGGGCCCCGGGGTGTCTCCGAGAGCCCCAAGCTGAGCGTCTCTCCAGTCCCAGAACTTCAAGGGGTCCATGTTCCCTCAGTGGGGCTGAGGCCGCATGTTCTGGGTGCAGCTGCTCCCCCCAGCTGGGCCCACCCTCCCGGGCCTGGCGCGGAGCCAGCTCCCACCCCATACCAACCTCTGGTCTGCGGTTGGCGCTGCCCTCCTCCTCTTTCTTCTCCTCCAGGTAGCCGCGCACCGGGAGGGGCGGGCCCAGCTCACCGCTGTCCTCCCGGGAGGATGGCCTCCAGCCTCGTCGTAGCTGCGGCCCGGGGCGCCCGAAGTCGTAGGCCCGGGTCCGGAAGGAAAGCTTCATGGACCGGTCAGGGTCGTCCTCGTCCTCGTCCTGCCGCTTCTCGGCCGTCAGCTCCTTGGCCAGCTGGTCCATCTTGCTCCATCGCTTGGCATCCTCCCACTCCTTGGAGAGCCGCTCCTCCTCCTCCTCCTCCTGCTCCAGCTCCCTGCTCTTCCCGCCCTGAAAGAGGCCTTGAGGGGCCCCTGCCACGTCCTTCTCCTCCTCCTGCTGGGAGTGCTCCCGCTCTCCCTTCCCCTCGGGGGGCTGAGCTGCCTCTGCTCTAGTCTTCCCAGCCCCATCCACGGCCAGAGCCTCGGACTGACCTGGAGCAGATGGTGGACAACAGCAGGATGATGGGGGGGGGCCGCCACCTTCCCCGGACTCTGCCACTCCCCAGAGGGGGCCGCAGACCCCGCCTCTCCCCAGCAGACCCCTCCATGCTCAGCTGTTTGCAGCCTGCCTCTCTCTTTAGCTCCCTGAGCCCAGAAGTCCCTGGACTGGCCTGGGGCGCCCAGCTGGAGAGGGAGGGGAGACCCTGACATGACGGTCCCAGAACAGCCTGCTCCCACCTGTCCTGCTGTCCCTCTGCTCCCAAAGCCCACCCAGCCACCCTGCAAAGCTCCTTCCATCTCCTGGGTGGGGAGCTATGTGGAAGAGCAAGAAGTGCATGGTTTTCGAGTTAGACAGACCTTGGCTGGAATCTCAGTTTTTACGACAAGTTAGCTGTGTGACCTGGGGCGAGTTACTTAACCTGACTGAGCCTCAGTTTCCCACCTGGCAACACCTTTCAGGGTGTTGTGAAGATGGAATGAGATCATGGATGAGCCCTCACCCTCCACCCCCACCGCCCCTCCCCAACACTTGTTGAGGTTCAGTCATCACACATACTTTCCTCACCCCTCTGGGTCTCCCTGGAGCCGAGGCTCGGGTGGGGGTTCAGCACGACAGTGGGACCTTCTTCCCCGGGGACGGCCTCCTCTCCAGCCTCCGCCGCCTCCTCCTCTCTCTTTGCCTGCTGGCCTCGCTCCGTGCCCAGGCCCTTCTCTACGTCCAGCAGATCCTGTGAGAGACCCTCGCCACCTGCCTGGGCCGGGGGGCCTTCGGGTTTCCGGTCGGGGAGGCTGGTTGGGGGGTTGGTGTTCGCAGCCTCCTCCCCCGCAGGGAGCTGGTCGTCCTGCTCAGCCTCGGACCCCTGCCCGGGCTCTGCGAGTGCCTGGGACCTGGCTTCCTCAGTGGCTCCACCGTTCGTCTCTGCCTCTTCAGAATCCCCCCGTTTCTCTGCGGCATCCTTGGAGGAAACCTCTTCCGCTGTCTCTGCAGAAACCACAGCGCAAAGTCAGGCCCTGAGGACAGGCTGCCTGGGGAGCTGCCCCAGAGGCCAATTTTAGATATTACTCACTGTGGCTCTTGGCTTCCAGCTGAGCCCAACCCATGACACCCATGGCAGAATTAGGGGCCCCTCTCCCATGTCTGGGTCAAACTGAGCACAATTGGACTGTTTTGTTCTTTTAATTCTACCTCTTAAAACAGGATGTGATTAAAAACAAACAAACAACAACAACAGAAAAAAAACAAAAACAGACCCTGAAAGTGACCCCAGAAGATAGAGCCCTGAACTGAAAATTTGGACATCCACTGAAATGCTGTGTGATCTTGGGCAAGTCACTTAACCTCTCTGTGTAAAGTGTGCCATTACTGCAAATTCCTTCTCCCTTCATGTGGGGCTGCTCTGCCTTCACCATTCCCGTGAAAGTACTCAGCTCCTCAATATTTGTAGGGATTCCTTACAAGGCACTTGCTTGTGGCTGTCCTGAAGACAGCATTTTAAGTTGCACTAATCCCTCTCGTCACTAGAATGATTTATGTTTAACAAATACTACCAAGTTCATTCCACTATTGGAACTTCACCAGGACTGCAGCTGAAAGATGCTCCCATCTCCATTTTACAGAAACTCAAACTGATCCTTAGGAAGGTACAGTGACGTGCTCAGCAGAGCTGAGCCTTGAATCCAAGCCCCCAAATGCCAAGTTCAGGGTGCTCTTTGCACTGACAATTGGCTGCCTGCCCAATTAAAGCTTCTGGCATTCACATCCTCCCCTATTGCACCCTGCCAGGCATCCATAGTCCATCTAGATCCTTGTTTCCATGAAGCTAAGATGTGGGTGTCCCTGCCCAAGCAGTCACTAGAAGGCACCTCGGCCATGCCTGCAGGCTTCCCTCTTAGCCGCAGATGCTAGAAGACCACGAGATCCTGGCTCCAGGAAACTGGACTTCAACATGCAAAGAGCAGACCCTGCGGGGACAGTTAGTGGCTATTTCCAGGCAGGGAGGACAGGTATCGGAGCATCGTGTTGACCTGATCTGTGATCTCTTTGACCCCCTAAAAGCTGTTTGGTTGCAAGGAACATGATCCAGGTTCACTGAGTGCTTCACACTTGCTCCTCCAGGATCCTCCGACTTGGCTATTCTAAGACACCACCAAATCCCAGGAGGGCAGGCATGGGAGGTGGGGGAAATGGGGGATCTGCTGCAGTGGTCCCTGGGTGGGCCCAGAGTTGAAGCTGCCACTTTCCATGTCAGAAATGTCCTGCCCTAGAGCGCCAGGCCCCTGCGGGGCAGAAGGGACTGATGCAGGGGTTTGGAGTAGGACAGACCCAGACTCAAATCTCCAGTTTTGCAGTTCATCACCATGGAAACGCGGCCAAAGTACTTAACCTCTCTGGACCTCAGTTTCCCTGTTTGTAAAGTGAAGGAAATAATGTCTACTGTATAGGCCCTAAAGGAGGGACTCCTGGCTCTCAGGAACCTGCCACCCATCGTAACTACTGCTGTCGTTACCCCTCTTCCCTCCCCGGCCTCTGGCCAGGCCGGCCAACACTGACCCTTCAGCTCGGCCTGCTCGTTCTGGTTCTCGAGAACCTCTGAGAGCTCATCTTCAAAGCTGCTGTGTTTCTTCTGCTGATGAGCCCTTTCCTTGGCACCTGATATGAGAAAAGGAGAAAAAACAAACAAACTAAAACCACGTGGCCAGAGCCCAGCCCAGTGTATCTGTCTAAGAGAGTGAAGGCCTCCACCTCCTCATCTGTAAACTGGCCGTCAGGTTCTGGGCCTGCCCAATGAGAGGCTGGGGGGCCAAGAGCCTGGGCAGCCAGGAGGGGTTGGCTGCCTCTCCCCTCCCAGCTGGGGCCCATCAGGCAGCCACGCCCCCTCTCCAGACTCAGTTTCTCCTCTGGGAAACAAGAACAAGCCCTTCCCTGCTGCCTCACAGGGCAACAGAGGCTCTGAGAGAGGTCCAGGGGCAGGAGCGGGGAGTGGGGGGCCCCTTAGGACCTGGATGGCAGCTCGGGGACCCCTGCAGTGGGAGGTCACGATGACTGCTTGTCCTCCCTTGGGGGCCCTGGACTCAGGCAGCCCCAGCTCCTCCCGGATCCCAGAGTCCAGGCCCTGGGAGAAGGCCCAGCCTCGCGCTTGCATCTGAGCCCAGGGCTGGTACACGGCCCCGTCTCCCTGCGTCCACCCCCAGGCTGCCGCCGCCTCTGACTTCACCTATACCCGGTTCCCAACTCTGCAGCAGGTGGTGATTTTGTGTCTGTGATGAGAGCTTCCGGGGTAGCAGGAGGAGCCTGACATGGTGGCTGTAGGCCAGGGAGTAGCCCCTGCTCTGGCCTCAGATGGCCCTCGATCTACCAGTGCTCTTTTAGGAAACTAATATATCTATGTACATTGTACATTGCTTATATTGAATCTACTCTTATTTATATGTGTATAGACAGATGTTTCAGGACTCGTTGCTCTATAACAGTCTCTGTGGCATTAGATTTTTTGAATGTAATAAGCAGCCATTCCGTTATTTAATTTTAAAATTATTACATTGTAATAAAATATTTAATGTTTAGTTAAAAAAAGAAAAAAAAACAGGGTCAACGATGATGCCATTAAACAATGCTGTGATGGTAGCCACAGCCTGGCCCAGACCTACTATGTGCCAGGCACTCGTTTCATCCTCCCGACAACCAGAGGGGTGGAGGTTTGCCTTCCAGGCTGGCTGGTGGGTGAGAGGAAGAATGGTGCGTGAACTTGGCAGGACCCCGGGGATCCCTACTGTTGAGGACTGGTATTTGCCACCTCCCCAAATCTCTCTCCGTTCTTACACATGGCATGGCCTGTCCCAAAGACTTTGGTGCAGGGGTCTTCCTAGGACTGGAGTAGCCTTCATGCCGTCATCCCTCTCAAGACACAAGTCCCACCCTGAAGATGTGGAATTCATGCCTGAGGGCCTATGGCCAGGGAGAGGTGCAGCAGTGTCAGTGGCCCAAATAAATGACCACTTCCCACAGGGAGTCAGCCGGGGGCAGGTGCGGGACCAGAACCAGGTTTTCCACCATGCCAGGGCAGGGCTCTGTGCCTGGAGCTGGGCATCAGCCTAAACCCTCCATTCCAGAGTCCTGTCCTGGCTCTGCTTGAATATCCTCAGTGATGAGGCGCTCACTACCTCTCAAAGTCATTCCATTCCCATCAGTGGATTTTTCTCTTAGAAAAAAGGCAAACTTGATTCTGAAAATCCAGCCTGTAAGCCAGACCCTTCATTCCCCATCTTCCCTCAGAGCAGAAGAAGCTCACAAAGGAAAAGGGATCCCTCATCTCTCCTAGAGATCAATTTACTTTTCACTTAACAGAAGGAAGCAGATTCTCTCTGCAATCTAGTCTTGAAAGTGCCCCCATTGAAATGGCTGGAAAGGAGAATTGCAGTTGGTCTTGGCATGGCCCTACCTCACTGTGTGACCTTGGACAAGTCACTCAACCTCTCTGGGCCTTGACCTCATTAATCATATCAAAACAGATTGGACCAGGTGGCACAGTTCCTTCCCATGAACCACATTTCCACTCCATAATTGAAGTAACTGAGTGCCAGAGAGACACAGGATCTTGCTCAACCCTCTATCCTAATTTTCTGATTCTCAGTTATTGGAGTTGACCCAGAATCACATGCAGTGGCTGTAAAATACCTTGGAGAGCGAGGTCTTGGAGCTCCTTCAGTAAATTCTGATGTCGTAAGATGGAAAGGATCCGTTCATCTGCAATGAGGGAGGGTCGTTATGGGTGATTTCCAGAGAACAGCCCAGAAAGAGAGTCAATCAGTATTTCCAGCTGAGCACAAGAAATGTATTCTGCAAACTCAAAACTTGGATGTCAGCAGCCAGATTGAGTCTTGAGATAATGCTTTTTGAAAATACCTCCATTCCAAGGTGCCGATCAGCTTTCTACTAGATGAGAAGGGTCAGCCACTGTCCCAGGCCTCAGCCAAAGGACAGCAGCCCCTGAGGATGAGGCAGTGGGGTCTTTAAACACAACGCATTTTCCCCATCTCCACGCCTTTGCTCATGTTAGCCCCTCCACCTGGAGGAATCTTCTTTCATTTCTCTACCTGTTGATTTCCTATTTTTCTTTTAAACCCCAACCCAAATGCCACTGGACCCATCCATGCAGCTGGTCAAAACTGGACTGCTTGGTTGGAAAAATTGTGTCCTGTCGACTCACGGCATCCACTTATTCATCACACATCTAAAGGCTGCCCACCACATGTCTAAGTGTCCAGAGGCCGTCTTAGACACTGGACATGGAGCACATAATCCTTGTCACATGGGGCTCACATTCTGGTGGGCTTACTGCTTTAGCCTGGTTTCATTCTGTCCAGAATTCTGGTTAGTTGTTCATATCTGCTCCTTCTGCTAGACTGTAAGTTCTAGGAGCATGGGGACCACGAGCCCTTCATCACCTGACCACCCCTCAGTGCCTGGCACAAGGCAGGCACTCAGTCAGTGACTGTTGAATTCCATCATTGAATTCCACCAAAAGCCACAAGTCCATCTTCTTACCTCCCACCCAGCAGGCAGCAGTCCCTGACCCCCAACCTCTACCCCTCACCTCCTCGGAGTGTTTCGTAACACTCCTGGCTGACAG
>JAQZBX010113548.1:0-10096 GCA_029593785.1 Cabassous unicinctus
CCCTTCCCCATTTGCTGTTTTGTGTCCATTCGCTGGGCAATTTTCTGTGTCTGTTTCCTGCCATCTCTTCTCATCCTCCTCCAGTCTTCACCAGGATTTGATCTTGGAGACCTCTGATGTAGGAGAGAGGTGTTCTGCCACCTGCGCCACCTCAGTTCCTGGTTTTCAGAGCTTTCGGAGCATCTCATCTTTCCTCTCCCCTGTGTCTCTCTCCTGCATCTCTCTCCTGTTACGTCATCATCTTGCTGCATGGCTCCTGGGGCCTGGCGGCTCACCGGCACACAGAGCCTGGCAGCCCATGCGCCTTCTATATATATATATTTTTTTATTTTACCGGGAGGTCCCGGGGATCGAACCCAGGTCCCTCCATATGGCAGACGGACGCCCAACCATTTGAGCCACATCCGCCCCCTCAATGTCTTCTTGATGTCATTTATCTCTTTATATTGTCTTTCAACTCATTAATTTGATTTTGGAAATTTGTGCTCATCTCGCTGAGTAGTGCTCTTAAATTTTGCATCTCTTCTGGGACTTTGATGTATTCCTTTTCTAGGGCCATGTCTTCTATTTTCTTAGTATGGTTCGTAATTTTTTGCTGGTGTTTAGGCATCTGGTTAGGGTGTAGTTTACTCAGATGCTCAATCTCTTTCTCTTTTATAGGGATTTAGTGGCAGGAGCTGTGATTTACCACAGCTCTTTGATTTTTGGCTCGACCTGGATTGTTAGGATTGTCCTGCTGGTTGCTCAAAACTGGGCACTGGACCCAGTAATTGGTTGTAGAGTCGCTTCCTAGGGCCTTGGGCAGGGAGGCTATAGAGGCCAGGAAAAGCCTCTCCTGCTTATATTTAATTTTCTTATGTGCACTTCCTTGGTCTGCCAGGAGATGGCGTTCTTTGACAGCTCTCAATTCAATGCCTGGTCGGAGTATATTTGTTGCAACACAGACCAGATCAGTGTGATAGAGCTTCCTGTCTGGGGTCTAAGAGCCTTGTAATTCAAATTTTCTGAGACAGTTCTGTCTTCTCTGGCAGCCCCCTCCCTTTTCCCAGGTAGGAAATATTTCCACTCCCTCTGAGTACTCAACAATCAGTCCCTGTTAGTAGAGGCGGAGATTGGAACGTTTGTATATCTTTAGCCCCTTGCAGGCTCGAAGGTAAACAATGGCGCAGCCCCGCCCAAAGGGCTCTCAGGACACAGCAGACCAAACCTGGGAGTCAAAAGCTGAGTCAGCCCCAGGCTCTCTCTCCCCTCTCCTGTGGAGTCCTCAAAAATTAGTCCAGGCTAGAAGAGAGGGAGATTGTGAGGGTCGGATTTCTCCACCTTCGCAGGCTCCCAGGGCAAACCACCATGTGGTCCCACCTGGCCTGGAAGGGCCCGTGGGGCACCGCAGCCCAAATTTGTGGGTCAGAACCTGAGTCAGCCTTAGGCTATGTCCCTCTATCTCCCCTTTCTTGGGGTGGTAGATCCCTGGAGCCCCCTTTGTGGTCGCAGGCCCAGGGGCAGGAGAATTCTAAAGAGTCTTTAGTGTGGGGGAGGGTGCCGGCAGCAGCAGCCACTGCTGGTTCCAACTCACGGTTCTGTCGTCGCGATTTCCCTCTTTTGTCCCTCTCTCCTCTGGGTGGTATGCAGCCTTCACCTGCTGTCCTAAACCCTAGAAGATCCTTTTCTCTGGTATTGCTTGTCCTCTAGCTATTTTTCTCTGGTATTGCTTTTGATTTATTATTTTACTAGGTAGAGACAGTTCTACTGTCATCCACTTGGCCTTTCCTACCTTAATACCCCTCACTCCACAAGTCAGGGAACCAATGTGGGAATTCTCCCAGTTGCTGAGTATGTCTACTCAATGATGCATTCTTGAACTGGAGAAATAACCACAGATTGGCTCCAGTGACCCACTGGACCCACTGTGACACGGACCTGAGCTAAAACTCCATTGATCACCTGGCCTCCATAAGCCCTTACTCTGACTGGTAGACCACAGTGACATTTCTGGTCTCCTGGAATTAATGTCACTTCCAAACTAGTGTCTAATAATCCCCCAAATGTCTGATCATTTCCTTTTCCCCAATACAGTTACTCTGGTAAAAGGCCATAAGTCTCTTTGGGGAAGGCTGGGAGGAAGATTAGCAATATAAATTTTTGGCAGTGTAACAGGGATCTTCCCCAAGGAGATCTGACTTCCCTTCGTTCAAGGGTCTCTAGGTCTGTAAACTCTGTCTGTTTTTGTAATTCAAGTTAGACTTCTGTTCACTTGACCTAGAGCTCTTCTGCTTATACAGAAGGAAAAATTTAGTAGACTGTCCTTCTACTTTAATGTTAGGTATCCCATGATCTACTAGCCAACACCATAGGTTTGTGTCAATCAGAATATTTTGATTCCTGCTGTGAGTCTTCTACCCATTCTGATAGCTACACCCATCTTGTCTTTGGTGATTAAGTGCTGCCACTTGGCTTCTGCCAACCCAGAATCTGATCATCCCCACTGTGTTTAAACATCCAAGTTCAGTTCCCACAGTAATATCTGACCTACAGAGAAGAGCAACCACAGAGGTCTTCAGGGAAGATGGAGTTAGTGTCACAAATTTATTCTTCACAGTGCTGGTAGGAGGTGTGTCCTCTGGACATTCCTGGGGTGGGTGAGCAAGTCTTACATGGTAAATCTACTCTTAACATTCCAGTCTCTCTAAGCCTTTGGATCCCCTCATCTATATTATATCAGGGCAGTTCTGGCATTTTGACCTCAGTCAAAGTAGGCCATCTTTTGATCCATGCTGCAGCCAACCACCCAAACAAACAAATTGAATCCAGTCCCATATCAATGAATTCAGCCTGGCCCAACTTTATATTCCTTTCACCATTATCCCTTACTCTTACTATCCAATCCCTGATTTCTGTCTAAATAAATTGTAAAAATTGTGCAGTTCTTTGAAATGTAGCATACCTCCTCATGGGTCAGGTCACACTTTATACCCTTACCTTTTGGGGCCTGTTGGGACTTCAGTCTAGTTAAAGGTCTGGAAGAAAAGAGGGATGGTGGATGTGGGTCATGAGAAGAATTAGAAGTGTCTTGCAAGCCAGCTACCCCAGGGCATTCCATTGCAGTTTCATCTGGTGAAACAGGATTAATCTCTTCAGAGAGAGGAGTGAGGACTGTATCCTCTGGGGAGGTGGTTACAGGTTTATCAGGCAGGGTTAATCTCTTCTGGTGGAGTTTGGATGGCTGATAAACCTCCGGGCAGACCATTACAGGTTTATCTGGCAGAGAGTCAGCAGAATCTAGGGTTTAATTGTCCCCACCACCATCATTATCAACCCATATGTCCCCATTCCAATTTTCAATATCCCATTCCTTTCCAATTAGTGCCCTCAAACTTTAACAGAAGATACCCTACAGGGTTGGAAATTTAGTTTACATTGTAATTCAGCCACTGGCACAATGAAATTCTGTGCCTGGTTTTCAGAAATCTCAAGTCTGTGCCTACACAAAATACGATTTTCTTTCAAGGTATACATAGAAACTTTCATGTTCTTCATGCATTGCTTAAGCTAGGAATTTGAAGCCTTGAGCTCTTCTCTTCCTTTTTCTTTTTTAAGATTTATTTTATTATTTATTTATTCCCCACCCCGTCATCGTTTGGGCTCGCTGTCTGCTCTCTGTGTTTGCTGTCTTCTTTTTAGGAGGCACCAGGAACTGAATCTGGGACCTCCCAACTGGGAGGGAGGTGCCCAGTCGCTTGAGCCACATCTGCTTCCCTCATCCCTTTCTTTTACAACTATATCCAGAGTATTTAGGAACAACCAGTTAATATAATTATACTTTTTAACTCCAGAAAACTCTGTTAAGATGTCAAAAACACCCTCCTCCAGAGCCTTGCCTCTTAGAAGCATTTGAATAGCCATATCCAGTGGTGATATTTTGTGTATATCTATTGCCAACTCATGCCATGGACTATCAGTGGCATCTTGATTGTTGGAAATAGACTCTATGACCAGTGCCTTGGTCATAGAACCAATTCAGAAAACTCCAGACCAACTCAGAAATCTCATCCTTAAGATTCTATTTCTCATGAACCACTTCAGTACCAAAATATGTATTAGGGTTCTCTAGGGAAACATATATATATATATTTATATATAAATATATTTTAAAATATGTTTATATTTATATAAATATTATGAGATTTTTAAAATAGGAATTGGCTCATGCCACTGCAGGGATCAACAATTATAATTTCTGTAGGGCAGGCCATAAGCTGGAAACTCTGATGAAGTTTTCGATGAATTCCCAAGGAGAAGCTGGCTGGCAGAAACAGAGATGGAAATTCTCGCTTCTGACTACTGAAATGATCACTTTTCTTTTTAAGGCCCTCAACAGATCGGATGAGACTTCTCTCATTGTAGAAGATAAATCTCCTTGGTTGATTGTAGATGTCATCAGCCATAGATGCAATCATCTTACTGATTATTTAAATCTACAAAATATCCTCACAGTAACAATCAGGCCAGTGCTTCCTTCATCAAACAGCTGAACACCGTTATCTAGCCAAGTTGACACATGAACCTAACCATCACAGTTGTGAAGAAAATAGGAAAGCATGTTGTCCTGGAAGTCAAGTAAAGAAAGTTTCAAGTATGAAAAATAACCAGTTATGTCAAATATTGTTGTTAGGCTAAGTAAGATAAGAACTGCAGCTTGATCTTTGGCTTTAGCAGTGTGGGAAGCTCTTGATGAGCTTGACAAGAGCAGCTTTGATGAGTGGTAGAGCTGAGTAGAGTAGGTTTAGAACAGGGGTTTTTAACAAGGGGTCCATGAGCTTGAATTGAAATTAAAAAAAAAAAAAAAAAACATTCTTGTGAGGACATGTTGGTGTGGGTGTGATATATTTATTAAATAATACACAGTATAGTGTGGACTTAGCAAGGGGTCCATGGTTTTCACCTGACTGGCAAAGGGATCCATGGAACAGAGAAGGTTAAGAGAGACTAAGTTTAGGGAAGCAGATGTGGCTCAAGTGATTGGGCTTCTGCCTACCACATGGGAGGTCCCAGGTTCAGTTTCCATTGCCTCCTGGAGAAGGCAAGCTGGCACGGCAGGCGTGGCAAGCTGACGCAACAAAAGAGACACAAAGAGGAAAGACAATGAGAGACACAACAAACCAGGGAGCTAAGGTGGCTCAGGTGATGGGGCGCCTCTCTCCCACATGGGAGGTCCCGGGTTTGGTTCCCGGTGCCTCCTAAAGAGAAGACGAGCAGACACAGAAAGCACACAGCAAATGGACACAGAGAGCAGACAGCAACCACAAACAATGGGGGTGGGGGGGAGATAAATAAATAAAATAAAAATCTTTAAAAAAAAAAAAAAAAGAGACTAGGTTTAGAGAGATTAGGACTTCTCAGTTCTGGGTAGGGTGTGGAAGGTACTAACAGTACAACCATTAGAAAAAGCTGGATGGAGTACAAAAATCATTTTCTTAAACGGCTGTAGAAGCAGTGAGGAGGACTTATATGAACTAAAATTCCCAAGATGGGAGGACTTTTCTGAGTTGATGACCTTTAGCCATTTTTCACCCTGTGAGCATTTGCTGAACCTGGGCTTGTGCATAGAATCGGGCTTAGCCCATTCATAGAAACCAGGGAGCAGAGAGGAGTGCAAACAATGGGGGAGGGATATAAATTAAATAAATTAAAAACAAAACAAAACTGCAACCCATTCCTCCCTACGTCAATCTCTCATTGAACTGAGGTGATCAGCCCCTCCTCTATCTACTTAACAAAGGAGGGTGGGGGAAGATATCATTTTGGGATTTGGTGATTCTTTTATACACAATGTCCAGCAGACAGTAAAAAATAAAATAACTTACTGGATGAGTTTAACAGCAATTTATACACAGAAGAAGACAGGATTAGGGAACTGGAAGACAGGACAATAGAATACTCAAATTGAATCAGAGAGCAGACTGCTGTCCACCCCCCACCCCCGCCCCACACACACAAAAAAAAACCTAACCAGGTAAGGTAGGTGTGAGACAGGTCCAAGAAGCCTAAGCTGTAAATGGAGTCTCAGAAGGAGAGGAGAAACAATGGGGTAGAAGCAATATTTGAAAAAATAGCCAAGGATGTTCCTGAACTGGTGAAAAACATCAACCCAGAGATTCAAGAGGCTTAGTGAATGCCAAGTAGGATAAATCCAAAGAAAACCACAATTGAGCACATCATAGTAAAACTTCTGAAAAGACAAAGACAAGACCTAATTGACATATAGAAAACTTTTTATACAACAATGACAGAATTCATATTCTTTTCAAGTGCACATGGGACATTTACCAAAAATTGATCATATGCTGGGCCATAAAGAGACTCAAGTTCAAGAAGTTGCAATCATTCAGAGTGTATTCTGTGATCACAGTGGGAGTAAGCTAGACATCAGTAACCAAAGGATAGCTAAGAAAACTACACATGGCTGGAAATTAAACAGTTTGCTTTTAACTAGCCCATGGGTCGAAGAAGAAATAAGAATGGAAATTAGAAAATACTTGAACTTTGAACTGAATGATAATGAAGATATGATTTAAAAGCTTATGGCGTGCAGCTAAAGCAATGCATAAATACAAGATTAGAAAAGAAGACTGAACAACAATGATTTATGCCTCCATCTTAAGAAACTAAAAATTGTGTTAAATTGAACTTAAGGAAAGAGAAAATTGGCATCTACAAATATTGACAACTCCCGAGTTTTTCTGTAAAAAGGAATAGTGATATGGTGGAGGAGGGTAGCAAAAGATGAACTGGGGTCAGAGAGGTTTTTTGTTTTAAGATGGGAAAAATAACAATATGGCTATGCTAGTTAAAACAGTCCTAAAAAGGGATTGGAGGTAGATATCATAATGGTGCAGGAGGGAAAGAGGATTATTGCTGGAACACTGTCCCAGAGAGGGATAGTACTTAACTAATTGCATGGTCAGTTAATCTTTAGCAACAAGGAAGAAGATTGAGTTACCAGGCACAGATGTGGGTGGAGGGTAAGAAGTGGGAGCTTATGGACAGGTCTTTTCTAATTGTTTTTATTTTCTCACTGAGGATTCTCCTGAGATGAGAAGCTATAAAATAGACATCTAAGAAAGTGGGAGCATAAATGAATTACAGAAATGAAAGTGTGTTTGTTGGGCACCTTTAAAGGCCCACTTTAGGTTCATGATGATACATTTAAAGTGAAATTAGCCAACCTGATTGTATGTTTTTCTCCAATCACATTTAGCTACGTAGGTGCAGGCAAAGTGTGGATGGTGGATTGGATTTAATCTGGTTTTAGTACCTTTCCCTCTTATGTGTCTATAAATAAACAGTATAAATTATTATTTTGTGTTTTAAAGATGTGCATAAAGGGCATATCCTATTGCAAATTGCTTTTTTAACTTATTTTTAAAATTTATCCATGTTAGGAAATATGCATGTTTCATTCTATTATATGAATAAAATTGTTTATTTTATATAAATAAAAGTTTATTCATTCTTCCATTGAGGGACATTTAGATTGTTTCTGTGCTTTTCTCTTCACAGTGTTGTACTTTTTTCTGATTTTATTGATTCGTTGGAGTTCTTTAAATATCTAGAATATTTGATATTCATCTGTTCTATTATATCTTTTCCAAGTCATTTACTTCTCTTTATTGTGTTGTTTTTTTTTTTGCCAATAAGAGGTTTGACATTTTAATATAATTAAATTTACTAATCTTTTAAGATTTACATTTTTTAATCTTTTAAAATAAAACTTTCTCCTATCTCAATGTAGTAAAGATGTTCTTTCATTTTCTTCGTAAAATTAGAGGTTTTGCTTTTCACACTAAATCTTTAATTTAGTAGAATTAACTTTTGTTTATGATATAAGGTGGAAAAAAAATTTTTTTTCACATATATAGCCCAATTGCCTCTGAGCAATTTGAAAAGTTAGTCCTTTCCCTACTGATTTTTGAAGTGTAACTTCTGTCATACCAAGTTCCCTTGTATACTTCAGTTTCTAGGTTGTTGTTTTTTTTCAGTTACATTTGTCTTTTTGCTTCTCCCGGTATCAAAATCACAGTATCTTAAAGCCTATGACTTCATAGTAAGTCTTGACTCTGGAAAGGTGAGATCTTACTCCTCTTTATTCTTAGCGCCTTTGTATGTATTAGGTTTATTTTTCCTTTTTGTCTTCCTCTTCCCTATTCCCTAACCTCTTCTCCTTACCCATGACATTTTTTCTCTCTCTTTACTGTCTTGGCTATACTTGCTTGGACTTTTGCTCCTACATATGAATTGTAAAATATACGGTTGAACTTATAAATTAATTTGGGGAGAACTGCAATCTTTGGATTTTGGATCTTCCAACCAATGAATTTGCATCAGCGAATATTCATGTATCTCCATTTATTTAGTCTTTTATGTCCTTCAATAATATTTTATAATTTCTCTGTAAATGTTTTACTCATATATTATTAGGTACATTTCTAATAACATTATACTTTTTGTTCCAATTGTAAGTACTGTCTTTACAAAAATTAGAATTTTTTGTTGCTAAAGTATAGGAATGTTGTTGATCTAGTACATAGGAACTTTGCTGAGTTCTTACTAGTTCTACTAATTCATAGATTCACTTGGATTTTTATGTAGGTGACTATATTAAAAATCAAAATCTCTATTTACAAGTAATGATGGCTTTTTTAAAATTATCATATCTTTTGTTATTTTGGGGGGAAGAGTGGGTGTTGTGGTTTGGTTTGGTTTAATTTTATTGCTAGGCCTATTAAGTTTTATAAATATATGTGCATATACTTTTCTTGTTTCTGCATTTAAAGAGTATGCATCTTAGGTTTAAACCAGTTAGTATGGCATTTGCTGTAGTTTTTTGGTGGATAAATTGTATTCTTAGTTTCTAAGAGTTTCATGATATAAATTCTTATGGTTTTTCTCTTTAATCATCTAATGGTATGAATTACAAAAATCAATTTTTATTATTTTCAATGTTAAACCATTCTTTGAATTCCTGGAATGAATTTCACTTATTTTTATGCATTGCTGAATTTTGTTTGTTAATATTTAATTTAGGATTTTGTTGTCTAAATTGACCTATAATTTCCCTTTCTAATATTATGTTTGATTTTGGTATCAAGATTATACTAACATCATGAAATGAATTTGGAATAGTTTGTGTAAGATAGATTCTTTTTCTCTGAAGGTTTGGTTGAATGCATTTCCATAGTTGTCTGGGTCTATTTTTTTTTTCTTTTTCTTTCTTCCTTCTGTACCCCTCCACCCCCCTTTTTGATAAGTGTGAGAGCTTTTCAAATACTTACTTTTTAAAAAATTTATAAATATATTTAGTTTTTCTGCTTTTCTTGTCAGTTTTGGTAAGTTACATTTTTATAGAAAATGCCATTTTTTGTCTTTTTAAATTCCTTGGCATGAAATTGTTCATAGAATTACCCTCCTTTTTTAAAATCTTCTATAACTGTAGTAATGTTTCCTTTTAAATTACTAATATTATTGATTTGTAACTTTCCTCTTTTTTCTTGATCAATCCTGCTAAGGATCTGTCCATTTTATTAGTCTTTTCTAAGAAGCAGCTTTTATCAAGCCTCTGAATTCTTTTTCTATTTCTTTGATGTCTTTTCTTTATTACTTCCTTTCTTTTACTTTCTGTGAGTTTCTCTGATAATCATTTCTCTAAGTTTTTGAGTTGGACATCTATTTTATTAATTTTAATCTTTCCTTTTTAATAAAAGCATTTAAAACTATGAAATTCATTCTAAGAACTGCTGTATCTGCATCATACAAGTTCTGATACATAGTATTTTATTGTTATTCTAATATTATTGTGATATACTCTTTGGGCCATGAATTATTTAGAATGGAGTTTAAAATTTTCAAATACAGGAGTAGATGTGGCTCAAGCAGTTGAACCCCTGCTTCCCACATTCTGGGTTCAGTCCCCCCATGCCTACTATAAACAAAAACAGACAGCAAGCAAACAAATGAAAAAAAAAAAACTCAGGGGAGCCGATGTGGCTTAGTGGTTGAGCACCAGCTCCCCACATACGAGGTCCCCAGGTTCAATCCCCAT
>JAQZBX010113549.1:0-10098 GCA_029593785.1 Cabassous unicinctus
AGTTTTATGCCATATATACAAGGGTGGATCAACATAAGAAAATCAATCAGTGTAATACACCACATTAATAAATTGAAGAAGAAAAATCACTTGGTCATTTCAATAGATGCAACAAATGCATTCCATAAAATAAAACATCCTTTCTTGATAAAAAAAATAAAAGTACTCCAAAAGATTAGAATAGAAGGAAACTTTCTCAATATGATAAAGTGCATATATGAAAAACCCAAAGCTAACATTGTACTCAATGTTGAATGATGGAAAGCTTTCCTGCTGAGATAGAGAAAAAGAAAAGGATGCTCACTCTCTCCACTGTTACTCAATATTGTCCTGGAAGTGCTAGCTAGATTACTTAGGCAAGGAAAAAAAAAGACACCTTAATAAGAAAGGAGGACGTAAAAATTTCCTATTAGCTGATGATATGATCCTCTACCTAGAAAATCCTGAAAAGTAGTCTGATTTGGAAGTACGGGTTTCTCTAATATCTTTCTGAGCGTATTTCTTGCTCTGGAGATGTGCATGGCCTTTAATTCTCTCAATATTCATGTACACTACAAATACCCTAGCATAATCCAAAAATTCTGCAACCTTTCTTTGCAAAACCCTGGTGTTCTTTTTCACATCTCAACTATGTAATCTTTTGCCCAATTGACATCCATTTAATATTTTCTAATATTAATTAGCTGCCATGCCTCCCACTTCTCTAGCCAGAGCATGTTCTGGGAGGCGTGAGACAGAAGTGAGCACTTTGGATCAGATTCTCATCATATGCCACCAGACAGGATGGAATAGACATACGTAAACCTCATTCTCTGAAAATAGACATACCTACACCTCATTCTGTGAAGAATGTGGACTTTGTTAACTAGCCTGGTCTGGGCATCCAAACTGGGGGTGAAAACCTCACCAGAAAGTGGGTGGTGGTAGAATTAGTTAAAGCACCAAGAGACATTCCTACAATATTTAATTTAGCTTTTCTTTGATTCAACTTTCACTTGGTTTCTGTACAACTTTATTTTCCAGAGACCTGAGGATTTTGCTTCTGCCAGTTTTTGCTTGTTTTTCAATGTTTCTGTGAGGGGACAGATTTTGTAACTCCATTCTCTTCCATCTTGCTGATGACAATCAGATAGACATATTTTTGACTGTGTCTTCAAAATGTTCATGTGATGCTTCTTGTTATGGAGTGGGAATAATAAAATACATTGGTTGCCATTTTGGCTAACATTCCAACATGGTTATTTACTAATCCTCAAAGGACTGGGAGAGTCAGTACATCAGCAGATCTCTTCACTCTGTTAAATCTATTAAGGGAGTGGGTGTAGCTCAGTACTTGGGTGTCTGCTTCCCACTGAACCCAGGTTCAATACCCAGTAACTCCTTAAAAAATAAAAAATAAAGAAACAAACAAATTGGGATTGGGTGTAGCTCATTTGTTGAGCATGTACTTCCAATGTATGAGGTCCCAGGTTCAATTCCTGGAACCTATAAATTAAATAAATAAATAAATAAATTTATCAAAATATTTCTCTAGATTAGTAAGAACAAAATTGAGGAAAAAAACTGAGTAATAACAATGTCAGCACCCCATCTACACAACAATCCATATGTTTGGTGGTTTTTCCTAGTAGGATTGTGGGGATGGCAATGAGACATTGTTCCCAAGGTTGGTGTGAGTTTCCAGAAAAACAGGGAAGAAAAAGGTTTTTACTACGGGACTGAGGGAACTCTATTCTGACTGAGCAAGTACTTTAAGATAAAATTGGCAGAGTTGATTTCAGAAGAAATTTTTAATTAATATGTAATTATTCGCTTATACATTTTATAGCTTAGAGATGAAATTTGTTGTTTCCATGTCAAGTTCTAAACTATTTTAGAAATAGATACTTAAATATTTAATTATAACTTTATGGATTGTCAAATGTAGAAGTCAGCTTTGAATTCTAAAGGAATAGAAGTTTTCAATGAAAGTAGCTAATTTACTGAATATAACCAGACAGATAATGGGGACCAAATTTTGACCAGAATTCTTCACATTTTGTGAACATAATTAGAAATGGAAAGCCTAAATTCTACCCAATTAATTTCTCAACTTGGAATTGTTGGAAATCATTTCCTATCTAGCAAATGGAGGATATTTGTAGCACAGCTCACTATCTAGAAAGCATAAAACAATAGTTGAGCTCAATCAAAACACTGAGAAATCTTTAACCAACTACACACAGGACAATTAGTATAATATACATGTTTCACCCAAATTTGAAGCAGATAGAACTTACCAGCACATGCTTGATAAAACCGGTTTTGTAGGACTGTCTGTGACCTATAGGCCAAAAATAAATATGGAAACAGTAACATAAAATCTTGTTTTAGAATAGTTATGCACATAGCTGACTATAAATTTACATAATGACAGCATTATATAGACCCAGTATCTATCAAATTCCTTGATATTTTCTAAGTTATCAATATATAATGATTGTTGGAAAGAATAATTGAAATACAGATAAACCTCAGTAAAAAGTTGAGCTTTAGACATGAATAAAAGCTTTATTTGTGTCCCCTTCAATCCAGAGTTTGCAAAGAGCTGCTGAAACTATCTTCCCAACGATGGTTTTATAGTTAACATTCATGTGTCACCTGGTGGACTGAGTCTTAGGCTTCACTTAAATTTCAGCGTATATGTCTTCTAGAACCATTGCATAGATACCATGTTGGAATACAGAAGGTACATTTTTGAATGAAAAATATTGAAAATAATTAGCAACATAGTCTTCATTAACTAGAGCTTCAGCTAGCGGAAAAACAACTCAGAGACTGAGAAGTCCTGAGAACTAAACTTTTTTTTCTCATCTTTGAGATGTTGATGCTGCAAGACCTGCAACACTATATCTAAAATTTGGAAGGGAAAATACGTATCATGAGTAAGCAGTTGAGAGCCAATTTAAAATTGTGAAAGGTGATAATATTTTAAAAGCTAGAAAAAGGAAGGGAAATAATCAAAGGTTTTATGATCCTTGAGTAACTACAACAGACTCAGTCTTTACATTTGATGAACAGGTCATTTTAACATGGATAAAAATATAATATACTTATGTATACACTCACCATTTCCAATAGCTGGATATCAAAACAGCAAATTCACCTAAATTGATTAAATTTGAGCCAAAAATGTAGAATAGTCTCAAGTGACCTATGTAACATTTCCATCGTGTTAAGTGAAATTTCAGGGAAGTGCCATGCGTTATACAATGCCATTTTAAAAATTCGAGTGTGGGGGGATATATCTTAAACATGATAATATATAAATTCCATTTGACATAAACTCAATAATGTAACTATAAATAATATAATGTGATCATTTTAGGCGATCCTTTGTACCTCATATATGAACACTCATTATTGAATTGCTTGAGAGAACAAATGTTAAAATGCATTATATTAAGGTTCAAGGATGATTCAGCTTTGCTGAATAGAAGTTGCACAATTCCAAAAATAGTTTGCAGGCATTTTAGGAGGAATATCTGAATCTCTATATGTGCCTGTGTGTACATGTTTTGCATGTATTCATTTGGTTAAATAGAATAATGGACCACAGCATACACTGGACAAATGTACAATAATCCCTGACATTTTTATTTTTAATGCACTTTTAAAAGAATATTATGTTTGTGCACTTAATAAATATTCATGCAGTTGACATTATAGTGTAAGATAAGGATAAGATATTTAATTTGTTGCAAATATGAAAAAAGTACCTTCCTTCTAATCTGGGAGACTTATGGAGAAAAAATTTGGAATACTGCAAATTAAGCCTGTTTTTCTCATTTGATAACATTCATTATAGCACTTTGATTTAAAGGTCTATTCCACCTCTTTTGGGGGGATGTCTCTTCCCTTTGTTCCTGCACCAAAGATAAGGTCTCTCTCCAAAGCCTGACCCCTTCTCTGTCATTAGGGGAGTTACATATTTCTCCATGCTTTCTAAACCTGTTGCAGGGTTGGAGAGCATGGGGTCAATCTTTGTTTTTCTGGTTTAGTCTCAGTCTTAGGTACTGATTCCTGTCTGGGTATAGGGACTTCTCAGGGATCCTGACCCTACACCGTCTTCCTCAGAGAAGCCTCATCAATATCTACAGGTAAGCAGAGGCTACAATCCTATGGCAAGGGAAAAAAGTACACTTTGTTAAGTCCCAAGATACAAGGTTAATGAGTGCTTAACAGAAATGTCCAAATTGTATGGGCAGGAAACTGATAGTCGCTCCTATATCCACCTCCTTTTTATCCTACCAATGAGGAGCATTACAAAATTTTACATTTACATTCTCGTAGAAATTTGTCATCTCTAATGGAGTTACAGCACTAATGTTTCTAGGCAACTTTTCTGGGTGCCCTTACCACCCTCTTACAGCATTCTTCTCATCAAAGGGTCCGATTTTCCCCCTTCTTTCAAATCTTCCAATGCAACAATCATTCTTTCATTCCCAGGAGCTGATATGCCTCCTAATTCACAGGACTATCTCAGAATCATTTTCTTATCCTCCTGCCTCATACAAAAATTTTTATTTCTAAGACAATTTCTCATTTCTTTCTCACACTGATCCCATTGGAACAGGTGGAGACGTTCCTGTTTATGTCACCTCTAGTTATGGTCAGAAACGATACTTCATCATTTCACCTTTATTTTTTTTCAATGTTTACTTTAAACCAACCTTACACATGCCTAAAAACCACAAACAGAATAGGGAAACAATACCTTCAGCTCTAATCTCAGTTGCTACTCAGTTTTCTGGCAAACTCACTCATATTGTCCCTTTCACCCCAAACTTCCAGTTATTATATGGTTTCCCTTTCCAACATCATATATTGGCTGCTTGGACCTGCTTTCTAAATTATCATCTCATTAAATTTTGGGGATATTCATACAGGGCCTAGAGCTGTAGCCACATTGTCTACTGATCCTGGAAAGCCCTACTATGGTGCTGGCACCCAAAGAAAAGAAGAAGAGAGAATTTTATTTCATAGGAGTTTAAGGAGCTTTCATTTGTCCAGTTCTTTTCCTGCCTGGTTAAGATAAATTACCATATTTGTTGATGTCTCCCTGCTCTCACATGTAAGCTGATGTCCTTTGAGCTGCCTCTTATATGGACAGAATTCCTACCTGACATTGATAAAAGCCTGTATATGAATGATTCCATGGGCCCCTAAAGATTTTTATTCCTTGTTCAAATAAGTTATTTTCATAAGAGATTTTCTATAGATGGGGATTAGGTACTCATTCCCACTCTCCATCATCTTCTTAGACAAAGTCACAGGCTCTACTCAAAATACCAAGGTAGAGGGGCAGACTCTGAATGAGGTGGGCAGTAAACAAAGGAACTAAATTGTTGTGTGTTGAGAATAAAGGCTAAGGTCACCTGGTTCCTCAATGCCACAATCAACACAAAACCCTGAGATGAAGGTTGCAAACTACTTTACCCAACTTCATTCCAAACCATAACCGGAGACACATCTTTAACCCAAGGTCAGATGCATTTCTAAAGCTGGCCTGTAATGATGTCTGTGAATGCCAAGTGAGAGTGACAAACTTTGACTGACACTTTGGCAGAGATTAATACAGGGTCAATTACAAATCCTCTGAAGACTTGAGAGATCATTGCATTGCCAAATCCTGCACTTTGTGAGAATCTATTTAAACATCTCTATAGTGTCAATGAAGAAAAAATTGCAAAGAAGAGTCTGTGAGTAAAGAAGAGTCTGCATAATGGAGCCATGTACTTACAAGGGGTGAAGATTTGATTATGAAATTGTACTTCAAAGCTTAGAGAGTTTCTAGGGAAAGAGAGTCAGAAAGAGGGCTTGAATTAGGAATAAGAAATTTTTCTCCACACAGCTCATAGATTTTTTGGGAACAAATTCATGGACAAATTTATTTGAGAAAACAATGTCCAATCAATTGGTTTTGATGCACTTACACATTTTAAATTTCTAATACTATACTATTCTGATATGAAGAGTTTTTGCTGTTCAATGTTTTTTAATCTAGATTGAAAATATTTTGCAAAGAAGTGAAAAAATATACATATAGTTGATAGATATATAGAGATTAGATAGATAGATTGATAGATCGATAGATAGATAGAACCATATATATTTCCATGAGATGTCAAAAATGGGAGTAAAATTGATTAAATCGTTGAGAGAAAGAAGTTTGGTTTCTTAACTAAAAGAGCTCATTTTCTGATTAGATACAGAATAGTGAAAGTAACCAAAATAATCTAAAATGTCCAATATTGGAGACAATATCTAAAGAGATATTTCCAATATTCTACTCAAATTTTAATTTGGAATTCTTTTCTAGAAAGCTTTTATTTCAAGCTTATGAAGTTTATATGTGACTGTTGAATATACAATACATGGAAAAAAGCAATACTTTGTCTCAATCTAAAAGCTGAGGAATCTACAATCAACTAGACCCAGGTCAGTGATAAATGAATTTTGGTTTACCCAAATTTCAAGCACATTAATTTAAGTTAGCCAACTTTTATTCAATGAAAGAATTTTGTAGTTATGTTCCATAATATATTGACAGGAAAATGTCAAGAGAAACCTTATTTGCAATGTTGCTGTCCAGTAATTGTTAAGAATATTTATGTCTCACCAAAACAGATTGAATCTAGAGATTTCAGTTTGTGATAGTTTGAATTTTTTTCTTTCCCTTTATCATGACTCCCAGGTTGCTAAAATGAAGTTACAATTTGTGAGTTAATGCTAAACAGAATGATTAACCACTGAGTCACCATCTAGTCGAGCCAAACTTTGACTTTGGGAAAATAACTCCCAAAATGAGCTCTTCTGAAAACTAAGACTTCTTTCATGACCTTTTTAAAGCTCAGAGGCCTTTGATGCATATTTTTATTTCCAGAAATTTGTAAGGAAAAATTTGTGATTCTTTTGCCAGGGGTTGGTGAAGGAGAAAAATAAGAGAAGAAAAAATAAAGTATTTTACATTTCTTTGTAACAACAGTATGCATACACTCATTAAAATCCATTTACACAGTATCCAAAAAGAATAACACATTCTGAAATATACACAATATTTCTTCCAGTTACTCATGAAATCCTCAAATTCATGTTAATTCATTAAAGTTATGCTAAAAGGAAAATGATATTGCCTTAGTTGATCTTAACGTTTTTTTCTAGTCAATAGAAACCTCAGAGAAACTTCATGTCTCATTTAATTCAATTTATACAATGTGAGTATGGACCTATATCTAATCTGGAATATTATCATATATGCAAGAAAGACTAATTGCATGTAAAACTCATATAAGTAATATTGTGAGCTTTTCAGGAGAAATTGCATTATTTACCTGATCACATCTGAGATGAAAGAATGATCATTAAAGCAATGGTCTATTGAGCTGGGGACATCCAGGCTGTTGAGTGGATGCTGCCCAATGAGCTGGCATTTTTACAAAAAGAAAAGTTCATCTGCAGCTCTTTCTCTGGATGTTCATGTGTGCTCATTTGACAGAAAGGAATAAGAGAGCACAGAACACAGCTGAAATACAGTAAGTTTGGCATATTCATATCTGATTACACAGTTGGCTCTTGAAAGTATATTTTGTTTATATGCTTACAAAAATTCATGCCAAAAGAAAGTATAACATTAAAATATTAGTATTGATGAAATTTGTGCCAAATAGTGAAAGAAAGCAAACACTGCAATTCAGAGACTTTTAGAAAATATTTGGAAATCAACAATAAACCACCATGCATAATATTGCCTTGCTTCTAATGTGATGTTATAAGGTATTTTCACTATACAATTAAAAAGAATTATGAGAAATATAACCTTCCATTCTTCCTTGTGACTGTGTGAAATACCAGAGGTGAAGAGAAAGTGTAGCTCCATCAACCCAAGAGGTCAAGGCTAAACAGGTGAGGAGATATTTTGCTATTGAATTAAAAATGTCATCACTTAGGAATACTGTGATCTTTTCAGGTGGACCACATGCCCACAACCAAAGCTGAATCAATGGAAAGAAAAAGCAACGTGACAGAGTTCATTCTGCTAGGCTAGACCCAGAATTCAGAACTGCAGAAAATCTTGTTTCCTCTTTTTTTAACCACCTATTTGATCACAGTGGCAAGTAACTTGCTTATCTCATTCACCATCTTCATTAGCCCAGACCTGAATTCACCCATGTACTTTTTCCTGTCTAATTTATCCATTATAGATTGTTTATTCTCTTCTTCCATAACACCCAAAATGATCTTAGACCTGATCTCTCAGAAAAAAAACATCTCCTTCAATGGTTGCATCATCCAGCTCTTTGTTGAGCATTTCTTTGCTGGAACTGAGATCACCTTGTTAATGGTGATGGCCTATGACCGCTATGTGGCCATCTGTAAGCCTTTGCATTACATGACCATCATAAGCAGACCTGTATGTAGATTCTTGGTGGGGATGTCTGGGATTTTGGGTTTCATTCATGGAGGAATCCAGAGTTTGTTGATGATCTAGTCACCATTCTGTGGCCCCAATGTCATTCACCACTTTATGTGTGATTTGCTGCCTGTCCTGAAGCTAGCCTGCACAGACACTCACACTTTGGGGCCCCTGATTGCTGCCAACAGTGGGTCACAGTGTTTACTCATTTTTTGTATGTTAATTGCCTCCTATATTCTCATCTTGCGCTCCCTGAGGACTCATAGCTCTGAAGGGCGTCGCAAAGCCATCTCTACCTGTGCTTCTCATGTCACTATCATCATCTTATTCTTCGTACCTTGTTCATTCCTGTATCCAAGACCTATGACTTCCTTCCCTGCTGACAAGGCTGTGATGGTGTTTTGCACACTCATAACTCCTATGTTGAACCCCTTAATGTATACCCTCAGGAATGCAGAAGTAAAAAATGTCATGAAGAAGCTATGGGATCAAAATATGAAAAGACATGATAAATGAATCTTGTGATTGGAGTATTTAGGCAAATAATGATTGTAATATTTTATAGACATTCTTTCCCCTCTGAACTGAATAAACTTGGGATATTTTTGATGCTTCACAGATATTTTTTTTTTTATGAACTCACATATACTGGGCAGGTCCAAAATCCATTATGCACAATAGACATAGTGCCAGAGGCCTTGAAACTTTCAAGGGTCCATGAAATGTTTTGATTTAATTTAAAATAAAATGAAATATATTTTTTTATGTTTTTATGAAGGAATTGGACCCAATAAATGTTACAATATAGCCCTGATTGTGGATATGAAACATATGAATATAAATATTTTGAACAGCTTTTATAATAAAAAATACAGATGGAATTGAATTTTATTCCAAAAGAACAAAACAACTTTATATGAAATTGTTTTACAGTAATAGGGCAAGAAAATTCAAGAGCTACTTGCATCAAAATATGCTTTTTGACTTTTGCCTGTTTAAACTTGAGAAGTATTACATGTTCTTTCTCCACAGCAGAAAAATATTTTTACAATTTATAATCAGATGAAGTGAGCATTTGCATGCAATTGTACGTTCTAAAAATTGTATCAGCACCATTCCTTTTAGTATACAGATGTCTAAAAAAATATTGGGAAATATTTGGCTGGTGCAGAAGAAATTCAACTCATAAGGCTTTTATATTTAAGGCAGAAAATATCTCTACATTAAAGTCCGATTTTTGACACTAAGGAAAAGTAGACTCTGAAAATAATATAATTGTTATAGGATCTTAAAAGTGAGGTAAGAACAAATTTGAGTGATGGAACTGGACAGCAATGATCACAATTCTGGATTATAGAAAAGAATCCATGCTAGGAACATAATGAAATACTAAGAGATTCAGAAATAGTCAGATTCTTCGAGTAATAGATTAAGAGATTTATATCAAATTGGACTGCTTTCTCATCTTGTCTCTGGCATTAATCAGTCTTGTAAGTAAACTGTGTCATCTCCTTCTACCCTTTCATCTGTAAAAAATAAAAATGATTCCTTACTTCCTTAAACAGTGAGAAGTAAATAAACATTTTTAGAAAATGGATCAACTAAAAATAATAGATATTGCTGGAACATTGTACACCCTTCAT
>JAQZBX010113550.1:0-10095 GCA_029593785.1 Cabassous unicinctus
CTTCACATAATTGTCATAATTACAATGATACATCCAATTATGTGTTTGATTATTAAATGTCTGACTCCCTCACTAAAGAGTGTGCTCTCTCCATAAAGTTACATGAGTGTTTTACCCCAGCAGTTGACACAACATTTGATATATATTGAATAATTCCAGTAGGTGATCAATGAATGCTTATTGAATAATTGAATTTCTGAAAGCACCTTGTGGCAGTTTGAGATTCTTCTGGCTCCCAGAAAAATATGTGCTTAAATTATCTATACATGTGGGTATGAATGTTTTATGGATGGGATTTTCTGATTCTATTACTTCAGTTGAGGGCCTTTGATTCAATTGGATCAGTGGGGAGTGACCCACAGTGTGGGTCTTAGTCCTTTTACTGGAATCCTTTAAAAACTGAAATTTAGGGCCACAAAAACAGATTAAAACTCCTGGGTTGAGAGAGGAAGCCCTGGAAGCTGAAAGCAAAAGAACCTGGAGGAGAAAGCAGAGATGGGTAGAGGCCGCCATTATGCCCTGGCATGTGCTTGGTAGCACACAGCTGCAGGTCAGAGAGAAACCATCTCATGATGAATGCATTATTTGGAAATTTTTTCAGCCTTGAAACTGAAAGCTTGTATATTAATAAGTCCCCATTGTAAAAGCCAACCCATTTCTGGTGTATTGCCTTGGCAGACTTTTGCAAATAAACATACCACAGAATGAAGATTACTTTTTATAGTCACAGAATTGAAAATCAATTGAAATAACTTTCAGCATTTTTAACACATTTTATTTTAATTTCCTCTTTTATTTAATGATAAAGTGTACCTGAATTTGTAGTACTAGGACTTTAGAACTTTTAGCCAAGCAGCACTTGCTATTTGTCTTTCCTACCTTATTTAATGCAGTCTTTTTTTGGGGGGGGGGAAGACCTTGTCTTTTGATTACAATGTTCTGTGAATTTTGTACTTCTGTTAGTTAACCACTTTCTTATTGAAATAAAATTCATATAAATTAAGGTGAACAATTTTAGATATTTTAAATGTACATTTCAGTTTTTTTTTACTATACTCACAATGTTGTGCTATATTACCAATATCTATTTCCATAATGTTTTTATAACGCAAAAATGAATCCCCTTATCTGTCAGCAGTCAATCCCTATTTCTCCCCTGTCCCCATCTCCTGGCAACAGATAATCTACTTTCTGTCTCCATTGATTTGCCTATTCTGGACAATTCATATAAATGGAATTATGTAATTTATGGCCTGTTTTGACTAATTTCTTTCACTTAGCATAATGTTTACTTGTCTCATTCATATTGTAACTTATATTGGTGCTTCATTCATTTTTATGACTGGTTCATAATCTATTGTATGGATATACCATGATTTATATATCCATTAACCTACTGATGGAAGTTTGGGAACATATCCAGTGCTTCTTGTCCATTTGCATACCTCCTCTGGAGAAATTTCTATTCAAGCTCTTTGACCAGTTTTAATTGTACTTTTGATCTATTTGTAGTTGAGTTTTAAATGTTCTTTTTATATTATAGACGTAGACCCTTTTCAGATATATGATTTTAAAATATTTTCTTCCATTTTGTGGGTTGTCTTTTCAATGTATTAATAGTGTCCTTTAAGTAACAATATATTTATTTTGGTAGTGCTTAAATTATCTATTTTATCTTTTGTTACTCAGGTCTTTTCTGAGATATCAGGTCAGGAATAATTACCCCCATGCTTTTTATTTGGAAGTTTGTGGCTTTACCTCTTTCAATTAGGTCTTTGATAAATTTTGATTTAAATTTTGTATATGGTATGAGCTAAGGGTTTTCAACGTCATTCCTTAGCATGTTGCTATGTATTTGTGTCAGAACCATTTTTTAAACACACCGTTCTTCCCCATTGTAAGATCTTGGCACCCTTGTCAAAAAACTTTGTCCATAGAAATAAAAACAGTTTTATTTCTGGGATTTCAGTTATATTCAAGTGATCTATGTATAGGCCAGTACTACTCTGTCTTGAATATAGTTGCTTTGTGTAATTTTAAATTGGAACTGTGAATTAATCCATTTCATACCTATTTTTCAAAAATAGTTTTGGCTCTTCTGAGTCTCTTGAAATTCTATATATATTTTTAATTAGCCTGTAAATTTCTACACAGAAGTCATCTCGGATTTTGATAAGAATTGCATTGAATCTGTATATGAATTGGGAGAATATTGCCAGCTTAATAATGTTAAGTCATCCCATCTTTGTACTAAAGAGCTTTTTTATCAATTAATTGTACCATCTTTAGATTCTTTCAACAATGTTTTGGAGTTTGCAAAGTTCAAGTTTGCACTTATATTTTTATATTTATTCCTAAGTATTTTATTTTTTTGATACTGTAATAAATGGATTAATTTTATTAATTTTAATTTCAGATTGAAATGCCTTATTCACAATTATGGCATTCTGTGTAATATTGATTTTGATAAAGGAAATTATTTTATAGCAAAATAAGTGTTGTCATGAGCTCATCTATCTAATGATAGAATGGGGAATGGCATGCAGAAGACTGCTTTATGGCTCCTTTGAGAATCATGACCTTCATTCCCTGAATTTTGGAATCAACATGTGAACATGGACTAGCTCCTATTACTATTACACTTAACCTATTTACAATATATTGGCTTCCCATCCTCACACTTTGAGCTTTTCTATGTTTAGAGATCTTGTATTCTAAGAAAGGAGACTTCCATCAGGTTAGACAGTTTTTCCATTATATTGTAAACTAAGACTGACTATCAGACATTTGAGGTTTTGTCTATGGAATATACACACCTGCCAGTTCTTTAAATTAATATCTGTAAAGATGATCTTAATAGAAATCAGTGAGAATTAAGGAGCATCTGCCATTCTGATGAGTGTAACCTGTTGAATTTGTAAACAATAATCTTTGATATAATGAAAGAATTGTGCTTATATGTTTGAATAGAGAGCATGCACTACTTGGATAATGTGTTGACAAGTTTTATTACAAGACACTATAAGCTGTATTTTAATTTTTTGTCCTACTATTTTTCAATATCCAAGAAATCCATACAAATAGTACATTATACTTAGGTTGGTCTTATAAGAACATACAAAGCTATACAGATGTCCTGCATCTTGGGTAGGTAAAAAATTACTTCAAGTACAGAAAATGCAATGCATGAATATGTATGCACATGGAATGTACAGAGGCTACAGGCCAACATAAATACAGTCAAATAGTTGACTGCCAGTCATTTAACACCATCTCTATGTAGATATGTGCTTAGTGGTGCTTCATTTCTAATTTATAGTGCATGATCAAAGTAGATTGCAAATAATGCCATTTCTAACATTTATTTTTTATATTTGTAGCATTAATGGATATATTCTGCTATTTGTTATTGACATGATGTATTTTTCACTTTCTTTGTATAAAATAAATTTTCCATTGCATTGTGCAGTACACTTTAATACAGGAATAATCTTTGAATGCAAATTCATCTTTGACTCCTTAAGTAAAACTTTAAAACAAGTCTATATTATATGGGAAATTTAATTCACATTTTTGAGTGGTTTTTTTCTTATTAATAATTTGGGGATAGTGACAAAAGCATTAGTGTTTGGATATGAGAGGAATTATTTAAGGTATTGCAGTGATTTAATAATATATTTAGAAATTACCTGAATTATATTAAATCTACCCCTGTACTGGAAACAAGCATGGCATATAGAAGTAAACAAAATGCCTAGAATTTTCAACTTATATTACAGTTTGAATTTGAATTTGAAGTGTTCAAAGTCAGATTTCTGAGAATTACATATTTCCCTTGAAATTTATATTTTAACATCTAAATCTCTTCATAGCATTTTTTAACTCTTTGTTTATCAGAGGATAAATGGATGGATTTAGGAGAGGTGTGAGAAGAGAATAAAACACAGCAAGAAATTTTTCCACCCAAGTGATATTGAGTGGCCACACATTGTTGAATATGCAAGGCACAAAGAAGAGTACAACCACTGTGATATGGACAGTACAGGTAGAGAGTGCCTTTGATGCACCTAATTTAGAGCTTTTCTGAACAGTTAAGAAAATATATGTGTAGGATATCAGCAACAGAATAAAGGAGGCTATGGTCAAGACCCCAGTGTCAACATTCATTAATACTCTCAAATTATAAGAATCCATGCATGTTAGCTTGATTACCAGTGGTATATCACAGAAGAAGCTGTCCAATTCCCTGGGGCCACAAAAAGGCAGCTGCACAATCACAGCTATTTGACTATGGCACACACAAAGCCAAGTGTCCAAGAAGCCACCACCAACCCAATGCAATTTTGCAGGTTCATAATGGTGGAATAGTGCAGGGGTTTGCCAATGGCCAAATAGAAGTCATAAGCCATAACCACAAGTAGAACCATCTCACCACCTCCAATAAAATGGACAAAGAGGATCTGGCACATGCATCCATCAAAGGAAATGATCTTGATCTCCCTGAGAAAGTCGGTGATCATCTTAGGCATGGTGATTGAGGAAAGCAACATATCAACAAAGCACAGATTGGCCAATAAGAAGTACATAGGGGAGTAGAGATGGAGGTCAGTAATGACTAAAATCACAATAGCAATATTTCCAAGAACAATGATCCGGTAAAGCATAAGAAATATCAATAACAGTAATACCTGCATTTTCCATGAATGGCTAAGTGCCAGAATCACAAATTCTGACACAACAGATTGATTTCATTAACACATTTTATTCAGAGTTTGTACTTACATAACCTACAGAAAAAAGGTCGATAGTTAATTAGTTAGGGGAGAATATTTACTTTTAAATTTTTGGATGTTTACATAACAATTTTAAATTCTGTGTTTAAAATTGATAAGTACAATTATGAAGAGAAATCCTAGCCAAATACACACAGTCTTAGGTCCAAAAAGATGTTTGAATGTCAAAGATTGGCTTCCCAAGAAACAAAGCCAAGATGGGATTCTTGTACACAAAATTTATGGAAGGAGTGCTTTTAGGAGAAAAAGTGAGGAAAGGAAGATAGGACAAATGGAAAGGGAAAAAAGATTTGGTGTCACTAGCAAACAAACCTCAGTCCACTTGTCCAGGAAAAATAATCTGGGTGGGACACCAAGGGCTCCCATTACACTAAATACCAAAAACTTATGTCATATCCTTATGATGATGACTGTGAACTATTGATATCCAGAACAACAAATGATTCAATATCACAGTTTCTCTGTATTCTGTACAAAAATTCTTACAAGCATCAGGTGAACCTCTTCTATAAGACATCATAAAATTAAATCTTTTGATTGTCACATTAAACTATATTGTGGGATAAACTTAGGGAGAGATACTGTATAACAGCTATATAATAATACCTTGACATGAAGATTCTGATGTAAAAGTAGTCTTATAACTTATCATTAATGTAAATCAACAATTAAATCAAGTACATTTAGTTTATTAAAAATATTAAATCAGTCAAAAGATGTTTTAGAAAGAGATTAAACTTGGATGGTAATCCAGACTCAGATTCTGACTTTATGGGCTCTGAATAGAAATTCTTTGAAACACAATCTTATCAATAGGAGTAACTTACCTTTAATTATGACATTAAGTGCTGAGAAAATTCCTAGTTTTGAAATACTGTGATATACTGACAAAGTTGCCCAAAGAAGAAAAAAAAAGCAAAAATTAACAACATATAAAAGTAATGTATAACTCTGATTGTTAGTGCTGAATGAATTTTAGAGTTAAAATTCAGTAGTCACCAATTATTCTACTCTACAAATAACGATATCCCTTATTGATTGCTGGGTAAGTTGAGAATTCTCCTCAAACTGGAAGGTTGAAAGCCTTTAATTTTTCTCTATTTTCTAGTTTTATTTTTGCATGCCTCATCTTCCTTTATCCATAGAATTCTCATGGGTGGTGCCAAGAGAGGAGGCAAACAATGAAAGCTATTACCTCACTGTGACCACCACTTTCCCCTTTCCTTGTAATGAAACTCAGAAGCACAGATTAAGGTTGGGGTTAAAAAACAAGATTTTCCTAAAAAAATTTAGGTTAAACAGGCATCTGTTATGGAAAAGGGGACATGCAACAATAGACTTACAACTCACAAACAAGCATATCTTCCATTGTAGATGAAATTTATGTAATTTCTAAAGACAATTCCTGTTGCTATACCCAATTACATTCAACAGAGTTATGTTCGCTGAAAAACATGAGCAATTTGACCTTTATCTTCAAATTTGACTTCTTATCATAACAAACTTTAAAAGATAACTTTCCAATAACTCAGTCTGTATTTGTTGGATTAAATGGCAAAGAGGACAGCTAATAGCAAAAATTGTGTTTCAAGTATGTATGAGAGAAGGATATGCTAACAGTAGAATATGTATTTTCCTAGAGCAGAGTTTGCCAAAAAGAAATCATGATATTTAGGAAATTAGAAGAGAAACCATGAACTTTTTAATTAACCAGTCAGGCCTGAATGAGTATTACTGATTCATATTGTGCCCATGAGCCAACCTATTTTTCATTATTTGCTCATTTGTGAAAAAAGGGAATGTCCAACCTAATAGGCCTGTTGTGAAGATGAATGAGAAAATAAACAGAAAGTACTTAAACATTTCTGGAATTCAGTCAATGTTTAATAAATACTTATTCTTTCTGAACTCACCATTCATTTAAGTGAACCTTAATGCCATATGTTTCCAAAACTTACTGGCAACAAACACTATAAAGCTGGCCAACAACCTTCGGCACCAAAATGGACACAGCCAACTTTCTTTAAAATACATATGGCTTATACTTTCTTTAAATTAACATATAATACACTAAGCAACTCTGTAGGATGTACAGACTCAAAGGAAATATTACACATGCTGCTTCCTTACCAGGAGCTAACATTGAATTCTCTTCCTGCCCAGAATGGTTATTCAATTATTTAAGAGGACCTACAAGAGTCAATTGCACCTTCTTATTAAATCACTTTTGGAATTATTACCTGTAACTGAAGGAGAATTCTGGTGTAAATGGGTAATGATAATCCTGAGCCTAGTGAAATTGATAAATTAAGGAAGGAGACCTAATTGAGTTGTTCTCTTAGGAACATTAAAATATAGCACCAACTCTTTCATCCTCTTTAAGATGCAATATCTTTCCGTAAAGAATTTTCCTTAAAATAATAATCCTCAGACTCTATGTAATCCTCAATGCTGATGTTTTTACAAGGGGAAACCTGGACACAAGGAAGTTAATATATTTAGTGAGATGCACATACAATTGGTGAAGACACAGGAAGTATCTCAGCTCCTTTCTTTATTGTGGGTTTATGGCTTTTAATCTTATCTCAATAGTAACACAGATTTATATCATTTCTCCCCAAATGCATAACTTCATTTTTTCTCCCATTTCTATTCTAAATGTTATCTTAGCTTTATATTTTTACCTTTATCTATTTTAAAGGGAAGGATCATCTAATTAAAGACAGCTGAAAGCTATTCTAATTAGGTCTTCCTCAATAACTATGATTCTCCAAAGCAGACCCTAGAACACCTCTTAGGCAGTGAATTACTTTGGTGTGTAAAATATTGGTAAAAGGCTACAGAGATTCAAGTCCTGGGATAACAGAAGAAAGCCTGTGAAAAGGTAAGAAACTAAAGTCATTCTCAACTATAAGCATAACAGGTATGTGTGATACAGATACATAGAAATATATTTTTAAAGTATCTTAAAGAAAAGAATCAAAGAGAAAATGAGATGACTTACTAATAACAAATTTTCTCCAAGTCCGGAATCTTCTGATGTGCTCTTGAGATGACATCCATGGTTTGGATGAGACAGTAGGTGTGGAATAGAATTCTCTCAGCCTGACATATATATTCACCACAAGAAATAACCCCTTGGGTAAAATTTCCCTATTCTATACTTTGGACAGTACAAGAATCAAGGAAATATTTACCTTGGACTTCTCTTGGGGACTTCTTTGTTAAGGATAATATCAACTTTGCCATATCTGGAAATCACAACAGGGAGATAGGGAAAAATACACATAAATCATTTATAAAGCAGCTAAGAATCAAAATTTAGAGAAATTTAAAATGATTCTTTATTTGATCCATATGTATTACAGAATGTCTTCTGTAGTCTTTATCAAAACTAGATCTGTATAATCAAATTCAATTAAGACTTTAATTCCAATTGCAAGAGAAATGATATCCTGACCAGTATGAAATGTAAGCATCAACAAAAAATATTAAAGGAACCACAGTCAAGAAATTTTCATATTTACATGGTTTATATTTTCCTTATTAACTGGTTTAAAATATACCTCATTCTAGCGGGCAAGCTTTCAGTGGGATTTTTTCACCTCTGGGTATATGTTTTGTCAAAGCAAATTTTGACAGTTATTTCCCTCTCCAGTTTAGGTTGGAAATGATAGAAAACAAGCAAATAAACAAACAATAAACAAACAAAAACAGATGAAGTACAGTTGTTTAATAACAATAGGAATTGAACAGAGAAATATTGAGGCCTCAAATAGGCATTGCGGAAAGAGATATCAGAAATAGGAGAATATGAGGCACTGTTATCTTTGTCCCCTTTCATTGGAAAATCCAAAATAAAGGAATAGAAACAATCTTGAGACTTAATTATTTCAAAAATATCACCTTTAGATTCTTTTATGAAGTGTAATAAGTTGTTCACTATGAGTTGAATATGATCGTAATTTTATATAAATTGTCTCATGAGGAAATGCTTATGGTGTGATATTTGTTTGTTCCTTCCATAGTGGCATACAGAGTGTTCTGCTACAATATTTGTTTTGGTGATTCATTTAAGTGTGCCTGTCATTACTAAATAGGAAAATTTTGTCACTTTCATGCAGAAGTAGGGTTCATTCTTATATGTTCTTTGCCCAAGGAAGGTGAACAAGTTATCTTGTGTGCAGAATTGCTCAGCCTGCCCTCATCACCACCTTTTCTGGGAGCAGGAGACTTTGCTGCTCTATTTAAGATAACATAAAATGAGTCCTTTTAGTCCAGGCTCTATCCCAGACATATTCACACAGAGCTTTGTGTGGCTCAAGGCAAATTGAACAATATCCCATACCCAGTAGCCCATGCCCCACTGGCTCAGAGTTCCACTTCCATCCACCTCACTCCCACAACAATGTAGGAGGGTCCAATTTCCAAAAATCTTTGCTATCATTTGTTTCATTTGCTCTTTTCACTTTTTTGTTATAACCATCCTAAGTACTGAAACATGATATCATTTTAGCTTTGATTTTCATTTTCCTAATGACTAATGATATTTTACAGCATTCCTTTTGTTTTTTGACCATTTGTATAGGTTCTTTGAATAAATAACTACAGGCATAGCTCACTTTATTGGCCTTTTCAGATATTGTGTTGTTTTTTTTGCAAATTGAAGCATCAAACAAGTAAATCAGTGCCATTTCTGCAACAGCATGTGCTAATTTCATGCCTGTCACATTTTTGAAATGCATACAGTATTTCAAACTTTTTCATTCTTATGCTGTCTGTTACAGTGTTTGGTGATCAAAATCTTCAATGTTACTACTGTAAATGTTTTGGTATATCATGAACTGTGCCCATATTAGACTGCAAATATAATTGATAAATGTTGCATATGTTCTGACAGCTCTGCTGACCAGCCTGTCATCCATCTTTCTCCCTCTACTGGGGCTTCCTTATTCCCTGAGAAACAATATTATTGAAATTAAGACAATTAATAACCTTACAGTAGCTTCTAAGTGTTCAAATAAAAGGAGGGTTGTAACAGTTTGAAACTGGTGAATCCCAAAAATAAACTATATTTTTTAACTAATCCATACCGGTCACTGTGGGGCCCTCTTATTGAATTAAATTCAGATAAGGGGTTTTTGATTGGATCACTTAATTAGTTTCTTAAGGGATTTTGATTGGACTATGTCAGTGATGCAAGACACAGATTGGGTCTCAGCACTCTTGCTGGGCCTTATATAATTGGAGACGTAAAAGAAAAGACATGGAGGGAAATGAAGCTGCCATATTGATCCTGCCA
>JAQZBX010113551.1:0-10100 GCA_029593785.1 Cabassous unicinctus
TCCCCTTAACTTCTAGGAGGTAATATGTATTATACCTGACAGGAGTATCTTTGTTTATGGAGAGTGCTGGTCATACTAGATCTTAGGGTGGGGCAGGCCACACCAATTGTCTTAGGCAATCAATCAATCAATCAATCAATCAATCATACCTCTATATTGAAGCCCCAGTATAAACTCTGGACACTGAAGCTTGGGTGAGCTTCTTTCACTGGCAATACTCCATGAATATTATCACACAATACTGGGAGACTAAGGTATTCTAGGACAATGGAAGCTTTGTGTTTGAAACCTTCCTAGACTCTGCCTTATGTATCTCTTCCTTTGGCTGATTTCAATTTGTATCATTTTCCTGTAATAAATCATAGCCAGAAGTATAAGAGTTTTAAGTGAATTCTGTGAGTTCTAGTGAATTATCAAAAGTGACCATGGTTTGGGGAACCCCTGAACTTGCATTTGGTATCAGAAATGAGGGTGATCTTGTGTGGACTCTTCCCTTGACCTTTTGAGTTGAACCCTAACTCCTTGCAGTAGGTGTCAGAAGTCTTGGCAGCCTGGATATACTCTGGCAACCTCACAGTTTGGCTAACTCTGGTTATACATTAAAAAATGAAAAATAAAGTGAATTAATATTAATACTGTATTTTATTTAATGCCAAATATATACCAAATATTACCGTTTCAACATATAATCAATATAAAAATTAATAACCAGCTACTTTACATTCTTTTTTTGTTCATACTAAGTCTACTGGTTAGTGACTACTAGGTTGGATAGAGCAGGGACAGATGGTTAAAAATAGAGCTCTAAGCAGAAGAGATAGAATAGTACCATTTGTCAATACAACATTCTCCTATCATAAAAAAACAACAATCATGAACCTGAAAAATGAGATAGGTTGAAGAATATTGGGATACAGAGTAAAGGGAGAAAAGAATGTGTATTTACAGAGGATTCCCTCTCCTGATCAAGGATTGTATATCCCTGAAATGGGTTATAAAACTGGTACAGAAACAGTGTATGGCAGCATTGAAAGATTTTGGCTATCAGATCATTTACGGATATTTTCACTCAGTTAAATGCAGTTTATAGGATAAATTCTTGCCATATGTGATGGTCAACTCGGCCAGGTAATTGTGTCCAGGTGTTTTGTCCAGCAAGCACTGGGCTAATTTTAATACAAGAGCATTTATGGACTTGGATTACCGGTGAGTTTACTGCGCGGATGGCTGATTACATCTGCATCAATCAGGGAGATTGCATCATCAATGGATGATGCTTTCATCCAATCAGTTGAATGCCTTAAAAAGGGAAGTGATTTCAACATTCAGAGAGAATTTCCCAGCTCGTCCTTGGACAGCCAACTTCTCCCAGAAACTCATCAAGGACCTTTCATTGGAGCCCCTGGTTTGCAGCCTGCCTGCGGAACCTGGACTTGTGCATCCCCACGGTCGCGTGAGAGACTCTTTTAAAATCTCATATTATTCACAGATATCTCCTGTTGCTTCTGTTTCCCGAGAGAACCCTGACTAATAAACCATATGTTGCAGGAAATGTCATGTTATCACTCTCTGTCTCCTCCTTTCCTTTCCTGCCCTTCTCCTTTCCTAATTCTGTTCCTTCTTTCCTTCTTCACTCCTCTAATATTTTTATTTCCCATTTTCCTTCTTTCTTTCCACAAATATTTATTGAATGTCTACTTATATGTCATGTACTATTTTTCTCCTAGCAATTTTAACCTCTCCCTACCCCCCCATCAGTGGACATTTGACAATGTCTTGAGATATTTTTAGTTGCTGCAACTTGGAGGGAGGATGCCACTGGAATCTAATGAATAGAGACCAGTGATGTTGCTAAACATATTACTATGTAAAAGGACAGTTTCCCTCCACAAAAATTTATGCAGCCCTAAATGTTAATAATGCTAAGGTTCGGAAAACCTACCCTAGAAGGAGAGTTAAAGGGAGCTATTCTTCTAGCTAGTCTTTCCTGATCAAGAAGGAAAAAAGTGGAAGTTAAGAAATCTTTAGAGAACCCAGTCATTAATAATGACGACAGTAATAATAATTTAACAGCTAACATTGTGTTTTGTCACTTTACAGTAGCTAGGATAAGCATTTTACATATTAGACCCTTCTGTCTTTGCAACCCAAGCAATTGGTGTTATTATTATGTTCATTTTTTAGATGAGGCCAGACATGGCTGAGAGTTCAGTTCTTTGGAAGCAGCCTTCAACAAATGGCAGAAAGGAGTTGGTGCATAATCCCCCAGCCTCCTTGCCCCGCTGAGGTGTGCTGTATGTTGTCTCCCCCAAGTCTTCAGCACAATCAAGACCCTGTTATCCTACTTTTTAACATGTCATGCCCTGGCTTCCTTCCTTTTTCTGTCTTTCCGACTCAGTCTTCTGTCGGTGCTTCCTGGCATGACCTTACACCTAGAACTTAGCTCAAGGTCTTCTGGTGGAACCCAACCTCGGACAGGTTTTCTTTTAGGCTGGATCACATTTTGAAAGGACAAGGGCAAAACAAAAAATATAAGGGACAGCTGGGTAAGGATGATTATGAATAAACCAAAGAACTGTAAAACCAAACTAAGGTTTATGAAGGTTGCTGAAAACAAGTTAAAAGGCTGTCTTAGGAACTAAAGGAAGAATGATGAATATATGAGCCATGTAATGTTAACCAATTTCAGAGAAAGCAGAATCGATATTGTCCCTGTGTTCTCTGTCAAGGAAGATGATCTTTACCTTTAATGAAAAGGGTACTGAAAACAAATTTACTTGAGGGAGGTGGTGGCTTCTGGTCTGTAAGGCACATGCCAGGTGTCTGATAGTTAATTTCCTTGAAAGAGAGCTTTAACTAACAGTTGATAAGAGATTGTGCATAATAATCCAACTTCCTGGCCCCTTTGAGGTCTGCTATGCAATCTCCTTGAGGTCCTCAACAGTCTAAATTATTTAAACATCTTTCTTCAGACAAATTATATTGCAGGAAGTAGGAAACTTGAATATGATATTGCTGGATTTTTTGTCAGAAATCTTAGAAGAATCATGAAAACTCTGTAAGGACAGATAAATAAAATCAAAATTTTCAGTGAGTATAGATATTTTATTGATCAACTGTGGTTCCCTTAATGAATCTGGGCTAGACTTAATCATGTCATCCACAAACACATGTTCAAGTCCTAATACCAAGTCCTGTGGGTATGAACTCATTTATAAATAGGATATTAGAAGATTCTATTTAGATGAGGCCAAACTGAATCAGGGTGGACTTTAATCCAATAAGACTGGAGTGTTTATAAGGTAAAGAAATTTAGAGAAAGACATAGAGTAGAAACCCCAGGATGAGATGAAGGAGACAGTCATCACATGACAGGCAGGGATGGATTGCCAACAAGCCTCACCAAAATGCTATAGACTCTGAGAAAGTGTGATTGTGATACCTTTGTTTTTTGGAATTTAATTTCCCCCTTCCCCCCGAGATGGCTCCTTCATTTGTTTTGCTCATTGTTTTTGCTCATTGTTTGCACTCATTATCTGCTTGTTGTTTTTTGCTCATTGCCTGCTTTTTTTTTCTTTAGATGGCACCGGGAACCGAACCCAGGACTTCCCATGTGAGAGGCAGGTGCTCAACTGCTTGAGTGACATCTGCTCCCTGCTCATTTGTTTTTGCTCATTTTCTGCTTGTTGTTTAGCTTCTTGTCTTGCTTGCTGTTTTTTCTCATTGTCTGCTCATTGTTTTTGTTTGTTGTTTGCTCATTGTTTTTTTTCTCATCTGCTCATTGTTTTTGCTTGATGTCTGCTCGTTGTCTGCTCACTGTTTATCTTCTTTAGGAGGTAACGGAAACCGAATCTGGGGCCTCCCATGTGGGAGGCGGGCACTCAACTGCTTGAGCCACATCCACTCCCTGCTCATTTGTTTTTGCTCATTGTCTGCTTGTTATTTTGTTTGTTGTCTTGCTTGTTGTTTTTTCTCATTGTGTGCTCATTGTTTTTGCTTGTTGTCTACTCGTTTTTTTCTCATCTGCTCATTGTTTTTGCTTGATGTCTGCTTGTTGTCTGCTCATTGTTTATCTTCTTTAGGAGGCACCAGGAACCGAACCCGGGGCCTCCCATGTAGGAGGTGGGTGCTCAACTGCTTGAGCCACATCTGCTCCCAAGCCTCCTGATACTTTGATTTTGGACTTCCAGCCTCCAAAACTGTGAGATGTTAAATTCTTGTTTAAGCCACCTAGTGTATTGGTATTTGTTATAGCAGCCCTGAAAACTAAGAGCATTTCAACAGAATGCTAAATTGAATTATGAAAGGAATAGTGGGGTAAGTTGAATTACGTACCCCAATTTAGACATGTTCTTACTCCTTATCCACATTCCTGTGTTGTGAACCCATTTGTAAATAGGATCTCTTGAAGATATTATTTTTAGATAATTTAATATATTATCCAAATATTATAATATTAATTATTATAGATACATATATAACATAATGAGTTGTGGACCAACTGAAGGAGCTTGATCTAATCCAGATTCCTAGAACTCTTTATAAGTAGAAGAAATTCTGACAGAGTCAGAGAAAGCCCTAGAGTGAAGCCAGAACTGGAAGCCATGGGAAGCAGGAAGAGAAAGGAGAGGACAGCATCATGTTATGTGAGGCATGGATACAAATGAAGGAATTCCAGGGATTGCTGGCAGTCAGCTGCAGAATGTTAGAGACTTTGAGGAGAAAACATCGCCTTCTGATGCCTCGATTTTAGACTTCTCCTAGCCTCAAAACCATGAGCTAATAAATTCCCAATGTTTAAATAAAACTGTTTTATGGAATTTGTGATCGCAGCTCAGGAAAACTAAGATAAATAGTTTGTGAGCATTTGTTTAAAAAGTTGTAATCATTTGGAGCCTATGAGGGTTCTTTGATTATTCCTGGTGTACCTGGTCTTGTAAGGAATTAAAAAAACACAGACCTCTCCCCAGTGTCAGATAATTTGGTCACACCTATTATGACCCTGATTGTTATAATTTTGAAAGAATGAGAAAATGATAAAGACCTGATCTTTATCTCACAGCAAAATTGTAGCATAGGAGTCTGAAGTAGATGGATAAGACCAATTACCTTTCATAAAACAAACCTGAAATAATTAAAAAGGAATTTTGAAATACTTATATTTTATTTATTTTATTTTATTTCTGTTGATTGCTCAGAGTTTGCTATGGCCTAAAAGGCCAAAGGGAATAAATCCAACAATAACAGAGCTGCGTAAATTATTTAAAAAAAATAAAGTGATACTTTTTGTATCAACTGAGATAGTAAATTAAAAGACACAATTATGAGAATTCACAGTCATGTAATTGTAGGATGATGACTAATATTTTTCAGTATAACATCAATGTTTGGAATATCTGGTAACAGAAAGCATAAATAAAGGTATCTAATTCTATGGTTGCTTTTCTGCACTGCTTTTTAATGCATTTAATTTAGACATTTTAGCAAATCTTTTGAACTGTGTGTAAGGAAGTTTCTGTGCATATTTATAATTTTGTATAAATCCTCTACAAATATTAAAATATTAATCTATTTAAAAGACAACACACTGTTCTCACATCTCCTTAGACATATTTCAAATAGGGAATCAAATGAGAAAAACCAGCTATGATTCTCATGGGTACATTCTGTATTCTCTATAAGTTATATCAGAGTTTCCTCATTTCTAAATGTTTTTTTTTTTTTTTTTTTTTTGGTATTTTATGGTGATGCTGGTAACAGGGGAGAGTGAGAGCATCCGTTTGGCACATGTGGTGATGGGTACATCTATTAGTAACATAATTGATAATTAGAAGAATTAAAGTAAATTAATGATTTGAGCCATGAAGGATTTGGAAATTTGTTTCTAATGAGCACATAACTCACAGTAGGACTGTGTCCATGTCAGTACTCTCCTTTCACTTTATGTCTCTAGTGACTGAAAATTATCCTATCATGAATGCCTGCTAGTTTTTTGTTTTTTTTTTACGCTCCACACTGCCCTTTAAGATTCTCCTGAGACAGAGCATATGTGGGTATGAGAACCTGACTGTAAGCAATTCAACAATCTACCTAACACAGTCTGTGTTTCGTAGGATTTTCTTCTGATGTAAAAGTGCTGTGCCATTAAGAAGGTCTTACTTTGTCAACACATTTCAGCTAATTAAATGTTTGTGTGCTCAGTAGATGTATTAAATGCTATGTGGGTCACTTGTTTTCTGTTTCACTTTCATAACTCTTGACAAAGCTCATTCTCAAATCAGCCTTGCAACAGCTTCCTCATGTACATGGAGGACTGCCGGCTACTACAAGTGTGAGAACATGGGGCGCTCTGATGAAATGAGGGGTCTGTCCAAGTGAAGTTAACACAAACAGCAATTTACAAGCAACACAAATACACTGAACACAGCTTTCTTTTTAAAGTCAATGTTGTGGTTTTGAAATTTCATCAAAATCATAGATGTACCACATTTGATTAATCAAGTAATTCAATAAGATTTAATAGGAGAAAACGTTAATCTCTTTCTCCCTTCCTCTGTCCATTTTGCCCTGCCCAGAGAAACCGCTTAAATATATGGATATGCATATACATTTATACACATACACGCACGTGCTGGGGTTAGGGTTAGTGGTGTGGTGTGTGCATGCATAAGTGTCTGCATGTGTATGTGTGGTGTTTACTTCCATGTTTTTGAAAAACATGGTTGTATTTTTACTTTTATCTACTCTATACTCAATATAGCTGTTTTAATTTTCGTTAGAGCAGGTTTCAGAGTGTACATTATTAAGCCTGGGGAATTATATCCAGGGCTGTGCTACTCTGATTCCTGTTTCTTTGCATATGAATTCTTTTTTTTTTATCTCTCTGGAGGCTTTTAGGACTTTATTTTTTTCCTTGGTGTTTGGAAATTTCATGGTGATGTTCTGTGGTTTAGGTGTAATTTTATTTTTCTTAGTACGTGGTGGGGTCCTCAATCAGTTCTGAGAAATTTTCTTTTATTATTTCCTGAAAGATTTTTTCTCAATGTTCTCTCTTCATTTCTTCTATCAGTTGGATATTAGATAGTCTGAATTAATCTTCTCATTTGCTTCTTTTTTCTTTGTCTTTTTGCTCTTCTGTCTGGAAGATATATTTAGTGTTAACTGTTGAGTTTTGCATACCTTCTTGTCACATTTTTTATTCATTTCTGAGAGCTCTCTTTTTGCCCTAATAACACATTAAAAATAACATTCTATTCTTGTTTCATGATTGGAATTCCTTCTTTTACTTTCTGAGTATATTAATGGTATTTTTAAAAAAGATTTTCCCACTGTCTACTCCATTTATCTTCCAAATTTCTTTACCTGTTTCATTATTTCAATCTCTCTCTCTCATGTTAGTGTTCTGGGAGTTGAAGCTTCCAATTTCTGAGCTCTCTAGAGATTCTGGAGAGTAATGGGATTGGTTTTCAACTGGGCCCAGGTCCCATGTAGGATTTAGTTATAACCCTCACTTACTTCCCTCTGCTCTCCAGCTTCTAAACTTTATTGCTGTCATCTCTCCTGTACTCCTAATTATTGTGGATAATATATATTTTAAAAGTTCCTTTACTCTCATTTTGGTAGGAATTTTGGAGCGAGAGAAAATAGATCGGTTTGTACAATTTGTTGTGTTTAGATGAGATCCTCATCTTTCTCAAATTATTCTTTAGCAACTGAAGAGAAGACTCTTGAGATTACCCAGGTTATGGTCAGTCTTTCAGGGAAAACTGCTCTGAAATCCATCTAGTCAGATAGGCATTTCACAAATTGAAGCATTTTCAAAGCGCAAAATTGGCCTGGTGATGATAACGTGTGAAACTGGATAATGCATACATGTGGGTTTGGTTCATTGTACATTCTCTCTACTATTGTATGTATTTGAAATTTCTCATAATAAGGAGTTAAAAAAAGAAACCCTGTCCCACAGTCCCCAATAAAAATACTTTTAAGTCCAATAATCAAGTAGTTTTTCCTTAAATTTTACAAAGCATTCTGTCGCATTATATATTCAAATGAATTTAAATTATATGCTTCTACGAAATTGGTAGACCTCAGTCAAAACATCACAATAATAATCTAGTGTGCCCTGTTATTGGCTTAAGCAGCCACTTAATTGCTCAGCAGCCCATCTTTTTAAGAACCATCCCTCAGTTCCCTTTGTTTCTCTTCTAACTCTAGCTTCAGATTGCCTTCCCCCTGATCTCAGTCCAATATACCTCTAGTAGCTCAGTTTAGGTGATCATATTTCCTTTTGCATTTCACTGCTTCCCTTACATGTCAGCTGAATGTAAATAAAAATGAACTTGGGAAGAATTTTATTGTAACAATAAAATAAACTCAAGATCATTAAATATCTATGTATATTACAATATTTCTAAGAAAAAATATCTCCTCCAAAAGCAATAACCATTTATTTTTTACTTAGTTTCTATTACTTATTTATTTTTTTGTTTGTTTTCTTACCATTTATTTTAAAAATTAGGTAAAGTATGAATTTTAGAAATATATATATATTTAAATGGAAGCATATTCTATTCAGAATACTGCAGAAATTTAGCTATGATATCCTATAGCCATATTGCCAAGGGTAACTCTTTGGACAAGAATGCACCTGACTAAATGTATGAAAATATGTCACAGAGATTAGGAAATCCTGGCTATTTATGGCAATTACTTTAGAACTTAGAAATTAGAAGCAATCAGGCAGAAATTCAAGGTAAGTAACGGTGGAAAGAAATGTCAAATCTATGAAAATGCTCTTACTAATCACACTAAGCCATCATTTATTAATAAAAATTGAGTTCCACTGGCTGCACTCAGAATACGTTATCTTTTATTTTGCCCCTTCAATTTACTTTGGTTTAATTTATCATAACCCAAGTGTACCTGTTTAATGACATTTATTCAACATGAGAAGTCTGGGCACCTCAATGTCTCTAGTAGAGGAAATTGTTTTATTGATAAGAAAGAATCAGGGAAGGGTTTTTGCTGGCATGTGGGAGATCAAAGAATCATAAAATTGGAAAGAACCATTGAAAACCACCTAGTAAAACGGTTCTTGACTGGGGTTGGGATAACCCCTCCAGGGTGTATTGGTAAATCTATTTGGGCATTTTCCATTCCTGCATGACTGAATTGTGGGATGCTACTGGCATTTAGTTTGTGTAGCACAAACATCATCTAACATTGAGGATGGTTTGAGATAATGAGAAATGGTCTCTCCCAATTTATGATCAGTCCAGTCTCCATCTGATGTTTGAATCCTTTCCAAATTGTGGGCTTACTGTAAGAGAAATGAATAGGAAATTCAGTTTTAGGATTGCAACAATACAATTCTGAGAAGCTGGGGAGTAGCTGTAACAGTGGAAAGCAGCTTAACTCACTTAGATTTAGAAGATCACAAAACAGTTTATCTATCTGTCTGTCTGTCTGTCTGTCTATATAGATAAAGCTTCCCAAGGTTGTGTGAACAAAACTTCTCTAAGTCAAAATTTAAATTAGTTCAAATATGTTAAATTAATTGATTTTTCAAGTAGAATTGCCTTTCCCCCAATTTAAAAAAAGACACCAGCTTTTTGTAAATAATCCAGAATATAGAAAAAGACAAAGAAGAAATAACAATCTTTTAGTTCCATTATCCAGAGAGATCATTATTAACATTTAGATCAGGGTTTTTCAACAGTGGCACTATTGATATTTTGGGCTGGATAATTCTTTGTTAGGGGGAGCTGTCCTGTGCATTGCAGGATGCTTAGCAATGTTCCTGGCCTCTACTTATTAGATGCCAGGAGCAGCCCTGCAGTTGTGACAATCCAAAATGTCTCCAGATATTGCCAAATGCCCCTTAAAGGCAAAACTTCCCCTGTTGAGAACCACTAGTTTAGATGTATAGCTGTTCATATATGTGACTATGTGTGTGTGAGTGTGTGTTTGATCAGGGTGTCCTCTGGATGGCATCAAGAATTCCAATGCTGGGAAGCGGGTGTGGCTCAGTGGATAGAGCCCCTGTTTGCCATGTGGGAGGCCCGGGTTCGTGTCCCAAGGCCTCCTTGTGAGGGCAC
>JAQZBX010113552.1:0-10095 GCA_029593785.1 Cabassous unicinctus
CAATCACTGGGCAACACAGGGCACTGCCTCTGGCATGCTGATTGTAGATTTTCCAGGGAAGATTTAATACGCATGTTTAGAGAAGCAGGCACAAAGGGAAGAAAGGGCGAAAAAGGTTGGAGGAAGAGAAGAAGAGAAGGAAGCGTTAGACATGGATGAGAGGAGGAAGGAGGAGATAGAGAGTAAATGGAAGTAAAGAAAATAGAGCCAGGAGAGAAAAGAGAGAGAGAGAGGGAGTGGAGGAGGAAAAGAGAGGAGGGAGGAAGGGGTGGGGAAGGAGCTGTTACTACAGGGCAAGAAGTGCCCCGCTTGTGTATTTTGCAGAGCCCTCACTTCTCCCACATGAAACCTGCTCCCTGGGAACGATTTCCCCCTGGCTGGGGGCCAGCACGGAGAGTGGAGAGAGGAGGCAGTGACATGGGCACAGTTATTGATTCCAAGTAGACTCCCCTGGGAACACATCAGAATGATTTTCAGGATTCAATTGAATTGACTCCTTCTTCAAATTAAATTCTTTCATTGCGGCTCAGCTCCTGAACAATCACCCAGTTCAATCCTAAAGGGGCTCCGGTTTCCAATTAATAAATGAGATCTTGAGTAATCTGACTTCACGTTTTGCCAGCAGGGCAGACCGAAAGACAGAGCAGGTCCGGGAAATGCAGAAATCTGTACCTCTCTGATTTTCCTCCTGCAGGGCTTGCGTGGCTGAGCTGGTTGTGGGGAAGGGAGAGGGAGGAGCAGGGCTACCTTTGCAGGGAAGCTCCAGAAGTGGATCCTTCTAGGGTAGCTGGCTTCTCTTTGCAGCTTGTTACATCATAAGATCCCACTCAGAAACAGAATCCGGGGGTGGAGCAGGTCTCAGAAGTCAAAATGTCTTGAAATGCAGGAGTTATCGGAGAGAAAGGTGGGCAAGAGCCTGCTACTTCTGGGCTCTGTTCTCCCTCCCTTCTTCCAGCACCGTGAATTCTTGTGCTTGGATCAAGGTGCAATTACACATCCTGGAGGAGGAAAGCAGCTGGGCAGCTTTGAAATAGTTGGTGGCATCGGGATGAAGGTGGAGGCGGTACATAAACCTGAGATGGGTGAGGTTCTTTCTGGAAACCACATTCTTACCTGGTGCTGAACATGCACTATCACATTTCAATCCTCATGAGAATTGTCCGGAGTAGGATCGAATGTCACCTGCAGTTCACAGATGAGGAAACCGAGGCTCAGAGTAGTTAAAGAATGTCTCTGTGAGTATGCAGCAAGGATGTGGCATTTGGACTTAGATCTGTCCATCTCCAGGTCTTCAGAGGTGGCTTGGTGGGATGGTTCATAGCACAAACTCTAGGGCCAGCCCATCTGCATTTGAATCTTAGCTCTTCTGCCTATCAGCTGTGTGACCTTGAGCAAGTAGCATAACATCTCTGGGCCTCAGCTTCAGGTCTGTAAAATGGAGACAGAAATGGTACCCACTTCACAGGGTTGCTAAGAGTCAGCGAGTATTGGTAAGCCCAGGGCAAGGACTGTCCTAACAACATAGGGGCTAATAGGGGTTGGCTGAATGGATTTTTGCACCCTTCACCACAAAGCAATGTTCAGTGCAATAAAAGAGCGAGTGTTCCGGAAGGTGTGGTGTAGACAAGGGGAGAGGGATATCTCAACTGAACGCCACTGGATGAGCAGAAAGTCATCAGGCTGCATTTCCGCACATCCTGCTGCCCACCTGCAGCTCCCAAGCAGTCTTTGCCTTGTTCTTGTAGCTCTGTGGGAAGTCAAGGGGACTGGTCATTTCAGCCAAATGGGTCTGTGGATCGGCCTCCAGGTGCCTGGTGCAAGGGACTTCCCACCCTGCCCCAGAGCAGAACCCACTGGTCTGCAGAAGGGAGGGCTGCCCGTGTCCTCCTGATAACAGAGCCCTTTCTGCTGCTCTCAAAGCCATAATTAGACCAGATCCCAGCGCGGTGGCCAGCATGTGTTAGAGCTGACTTCTGGGCCCTCCTCCCCCAGGGCCTGGTGAACTGGACAAACTCCTCCAAAGGGCTGCAGGTCACCAGATCCGCAGGGCTCCAGCACCCAGGCCACGCCTCACCCGAGGTGCCCAGCAAGGTGGGGGGCAGCTTTGCTCAGTGATTAAGAGCCCAAGCCCTGGAGTCGGGCAGGCGTGGGTTCAAGTAGCAATGGCAGACCCTGTATGTGTCTGCAAAAAAATAAAAAATCCCAGCTCTATTGGAAGTCCCAGTTTGCTCCTCCATAAATTGAGGATAATAATATTTCCTACTTCTTAAGGTTGTGGTGATGATTAAGATGAGATAATCCACATAAAGCTTTGAGCACAATGCCTGGAAGGTAATCTCTTCTTAATTGTGAGTTAGCATCACCGTGATTGCTGGTAATAATATTAATATTGATAATTAGTAAAATGAATACTTATTGTACTCGTTTTCGAGGGCTGCTATAACAAGATGCCACAAAATAGGTGGCTTAAGACAACAAAAATGTATTCTCTTGCAGTTCTGAAGGTCAGAAGCCTGAAGATGCCGGCAGGGGCGTTCCCTCTCCGCAGGCTCTAGGGAGAAGACTTCCCTGCCTCTTCCAGCTTCTGGTGGCCCCAGGCGTCCCTTTGCTTCTGGCACAGTAAGTCCAATCGCCTCCATCTCCCTATGGCCACGTGCTCCCTGTGAGTCTGTGTCTCTCTCCTCTTCTAAGGACACCAGTCTCACTGGGTTGGGTCCCGTCCTAATCTGGTAAGACCACATCTTAACTTGATTATCTCTGCAAAGAACTCAAGTCTGCATTCTCGCTCAACTCCTGGGCCACTTGAAGCACTGCCTCCTTGAAGGACGGCGGCTGGAAGGTTTGACAAGGAAGGGAGCCTCTGTGTGTTTGAACACTGATCCCCTTCCTTTTTTCAGTTGAAATCCAGGTGTCAGTGGGTGGAACCGGAGCATACTTTCTCCACCCTAGGAGGTTCATTGGAGGCAAATGAACCATGAAGCACTGGTAGTTGTGTCAGTGCAGGAGGGGGCACCTGACGTTGTGTTCGCCTTGCTCTAGCTGTCGGGAAGCCGGAAGCCCGCAGTGTCTCTATTCCTTTAGTTTCTCGCCTCTGCCGTACCTTCCCCCAGGTGTGTGTGTGGCTCCTGCTCACCTCAGCCAGGTGTTGGCCACCTTAGAGACACCAGACCCCTGACTGTCCTATCCCCTATCTCCTCTCCATCCCAGACACTTTCCCTCTCCTTACGACTTACGTTTCTTCCAAGGACAAAGGGAAACTCCAACTACAGACTTACATTCGTTTGGTCTCAAGCCAAAGGTATAAGCTTGTGCCAATTTCCTGGAAAGGTATATGGCAAAATGATCAAGACTCTTAAAAATATCCATTCTTCAGCTCACAATTTGACTCATAAGACTCACCTAAGGAAATAATGTGGAATTCGAAGAATGGTGAACAAGACCATTCATCAAGGTGGCAGTTAGAGAAGTGAAAAGTTGGAAATAACCTTAATATTTAACCATAGGGGAATGGATTAAAATGTTATTGAACATAAGTATGTCAGTACCTCATGCCTCCATTCTGAGTTTTTAATACTTTGGGAATGCCATTACAGTGAAAAAAACTGCATATTCATCTTTATTTATAGTGTAAATCTAAATGGAGACCTGGGAGATAAACAAAAGATTATCACTGACAGTTATGATTCTCCAAAGAAAGAGAACCAACAGGATATATTAAGAGATTTATTTTTAAAAATTGGCTTATGTGAGTGTGGAGACTGCCAAGTCCAAATATCTGTCGGGCAGGCCAGCAAGCTGGAAATTCCAGTAAGAATTGATGTTGTAGCCTCGAGTCCAAAATCCCTAGGGGAGGCCATCAGGCTGGAAACTCAGAGAGTAGTTTATGTGGTCATCTTGAGGTAGAATGTCTTCTCTATCTGCCTCCCCTCTTTGTTCTTCAAGCCTTCACCTGGTTGGATGAGGTCTACCTGCATTATGGAGAGTCAGCTCCTTTTCTTCAGGCCAAACTGACGGTAGATACTGAGCCCACCTACAAAATACTTTCACAGCAACACTAAGGCTAGTGTTTGCCCCCAAAACTGGACACCCTAGACTAGCCAAGTTGACACATAGAGTTAACCATCACAGACAGAAATATGGGCGATTATTTTCTTTACTTTTTTGGTATTTCCTGTGTTTTTTTGTTGTTGTTTTTTTTTACAATCAACATATATTGCATTTATAATAAGAAAATAGTGTAAGCTACACCAAAGGTGTTTTAAAAGCCTCATCATGTGCCTTGTTGCCATGGGCAACCGTGAAGTCCATCAACAGAATGTCAATTCTCCACACTAAATGTCACTAAGCACATTCCCAGTGTTTCTGGATGCAGTGAGGCAGGGATCTGTTTTTTTTTTTTTTTCTTGCATGCTGTTCAGAAAACAGCAGGCACAGCAAATAACAACCCTCTAGATAATACAAATGAGTAAATATTGCCAGGATTTGTTATATAAAGTGCTAAAAAATATAACTTGAGGATGTAACCACTTATTTTCCCACCTTCAGAAATCCCAGCATCTGTTTCTGGCAAAAGGATGGAGGGTGGGGAATTTTTCAGAGGGAAAAAAATCTTAAACCATTCCTTTCAAATTGACAGAGAAAGAGGTGGGGTGGATAATAAATGAAAATGTTGCATTAAATAAGATATTCTTCTATTATCACCTGTGAAAGCACAATGAAAAAGGAGCTGGATTTGACAGCATGAGAGCAACAGGTGAGACCTACAGAAGGACTGGGAATTAGGGACCCTTTTCTGATTTGCAAGGAGGGATGGGAAAATCCCACTCCTTTAACAGAAGCACACAGAGTCTGATACAGGCCCAGGAGAGGTGGACTTTTCCCGTGAGGGCTTGTCTTGTGACTTGCAAGTCAAAGAAAAGCTCTAGGAGAACGGGAAAGAAAAAAAAAAAAAGAGTCCTCTCTGTTTCAATTGTTCTTTCCTCTGAGTTTTCAAACTTTCTCTTTGGCTCACCACAGGTATTGCTCTCTGTCCATACAGTTAGGTAGTAAATTTCTCATCACTATTTTTCACATCTTCTTGCCTTCCTCAGGGTTTTTCCAACTCCTGGCAAAAATCCTGCACAACAAATTAAACCACACCTGCTTGGCATCTGAGATATCTCACCTGTCCAGCTCCCCACAGAAAAGAGACCCACACAAGTGGAGATTGCTCAGAGCTGGCCCCAAGCCTAACATGCAAACTAAGCCCAGCCCAGCCTGGGCTTCCGTTCTCATTTCCACTGCCCTCTAAAGTACTGGCCAAGGTCAGGCTTTGCTACCTGATATCTTGGGCCCACGCCAGGGCAGGAGAATCAGCCAGAGTGTTGTGAAGACACTGCCGGCAGCTTGAGGATTGATTTTTGAAGCTCTGATTGAGTTCAGTACTTTTCCAGAAGGGTAGGAGGCCTGGAATGGCTGGGCAGCTTCCCTGAATTCAGGCTGATAAAAATTATCCTGAATCAGGTTACCTGTCTAGGTCGGATGTCCATGGTCAAATTCAGCTCATCAATGTAGTTTCCCTGGCATGCCCAGTGGTTTTTTATTTATTTAAATTATTGCCAAAATTTAATGATTCCATATGAAAGTCTGAATTTTCATATTTTTCACATTTTTAATTTTTTCCCCAAAATTAAAAGATTTGGTTGTATGATGTCATGGTTGAGAGCTACCCACTTAACTGTGTGATTTGGGACTAGCTACCTAATCTCTCTACTCAAGTTTCCTCATCAGTAGATAAAGAATAAGAATAAGAATAAAAGGAATAAGAAGGATAAGAATAAGGATAAGAATGCCACCTCAATGAATTGATATAAGCAGAGCTTTTTAAACAGTGTCTACCATATGTAAATGTTAGAGCAGTGACTGCACTGAGTAGGGGCTGGTAATTATTATTACCACGGGGTCTGCAACAGTCAGCCCGTGTCCCTCTAGAAGGGCACACCCACTCCTTTTCATTGTGCTTCCTCTTCAGCTTGGTTCGCTCATTTGTATTAGATGCCTGGCCTCTGTAAGCATTTGAGTTTGAGACCTCTGCTTTCAAATGAAGATAGAGTATTGGCCCATGTGGGGCCATTGTAAACCCATGAGTGTAATACTACTAGGGTAATAGCTCAAGGATCCTATAAATGCAAATTTCCTGGCCAGGAAGAAGTCTATAAGCAGATTAGGTGGAACATTGTTTCCTGCCCCTGATTTAGCCATAGACTGTGCTTTGGGCAACTGAATGAAGCATAATTGATGAGGTATTCTTAAGAGGACGTACATGTTTCCACTGGGCTTATACTTTAGCCATCACTACTGAAAACGAAAAGCTCAGGCTAATTGCTGGTCCCTGGAAGAAGAAGGTGAGATGTGAAACAGGGTCTCCCTAGCTAAGAGATGATCCATCCAAATCCAACACAGAGTCCCAGTTGATCTGCAGAAGGGTTTACAAACCCATCAGAGATCTGCTGAAAGCAGCCTAGAACAGCCAGTCCTCACAAACCCACAGTCACAAGAGATATAACAGTAAACAGATGTTGTTTTAGGCACGGAGTTTTAGGGTGGATTGTTACACAGCAAACGCTAACTGATACACTGGTCAGTGAAACCCCTTAGCAACACCTAGTGACCAAAGGGGACACTGTAAATTTTTCTAGGATATAACTATGAAGCCTCTCTGTTAGAAATGGCCAGAAGTTCTCTGAGAACTGGGTGCCCCCTTTACTCACTTGAAGGGGCCAGACATCCATGGGTTGGAGTGTCAGGTAAGCCAGCTGGCATTTGGGTGCCCCAACCCTCCAGACAACCTTGCACAAAACCATGACACACAGCCTGACACATTCCCCAGGTCTACCCCATGGATGTTCTCGGTTCCCCAGGCTTAATATTCTCATGGTTCCTGTCAGCTCCACATCCTGATACAAACAATAGCACCAGGATTTTTTAAGTTCATTTGGGATGCAGAATGGGAGAATGGATTGGAGGAAACAGAAAGCAGAGGCAGAGACAGAGAAACAAGTTAGGAAGCTATTGGAAGTGTCCAGGTGGGAGTTAGTGTGGCTTGAATGAGGACTGTGGACGTGAGGAAGGAAATAAGTGAGCAGATCCAATAGCAAAAATAATATCAGTAACAATACTTATCAGGTGCTTGTGATGGGTCTTCGAGCATGACCTAGATTTAATCAACAAGCTTACGAATTAGCTGTTATTTAGCCCTCCCCTCTCCATTTTCCAGCGGAGAATGTGGAACCTAAGTATGTTGCCCAAGTCGACCCTGCCTGGAAGTGGTAGAGCTGAAATTCAAATTCACACGGCTCTCAACCACTACCCAATTCTGCCGCCGCGTTAAGAGCTAGGCATGTGTTGGAATAAACAGGACTTAACGGTTGATTAGTTGCAGGGGGTAAGGAACTGGAAGTTCATAACAGTTCAAAAACAACGTGGTCTTCTCATTTGTTCCAGGATGGCATGGGTGAGTGTGTGTGAGTGCGTGCATACGTGTGTGAGTGTAAGTGTGTGTGTGTGTGTGAGAGTGGGCGGGTGAGTATGTGTGCATGAGTGTAAGTGTGGGCATGTGAGAGTGCGTGTGTTAGTGTGGGTGTGAGTTAGTGAGCTGGTGTGGGCATGAATGGGTGCGTAAGTGTGAGTGTGTGTGTGCATATACACACACATGCCCATTGACAATGGTAAACAAGAAAAAGCCCAGTGTCATTTCCCCCTCAATTTCCCCCTAGTTTTGATTAAATAAAAGAAGACTCATAAGAGAATGTTTATTGTCATAAAATATTTGAAGGACTGCAGTGGGGAAGTGACTTCTGACATGTTCTCTGGGGTCAAGGAATTGAATCGAACAAATAGGTAGAAGTTTCTGAGAGAAGGGTTTGATTTTAATATAAGGAATAACTTTCCTTGGTCAGAACTTTTGGTTGGGATGAGCTGGTCCCTGGAATTGTCTAAGCAGGGACTTGGCATCACTTGACGTGAACAAGGAAAAAGAGATTCCAGCATCTGGATGTTGTGGGGGGTGCGGGGAGTCGGGGAGAGGGAGCGAGAGGGACGGAGGGAGGAAGGAAGTAGAGAGTGAGGGGAATAAGCATGTTATTTCAAAAGAATTACGGGACCATTGTCTGAGATAACTTGCTCTGAATTTGCCTACCACAGCTGGGTACTCATTTTAATTTTGTGGAATAAATGGAGGCTATTTGGAATCTGTTTGCCTCTTTGATTTTTCCAGTAAATACAGTAAGTACATACCAAGACTCAACAAGATAAACAGCAGTTTGAAGGCAAAACAACAACAAAGCAAAAACCCAGGGTATTGTTGCCTTTGTCTTGTTCTTGAAAACAGATCCTTGTTTGATGGGGGCAGCCTTCCTTCTCTCTAGAACAGAGATCAATACCGCCTTTTCTGCCAAAGCAAGCATTTTTTTTTTTTTAAACCAAAAGATGACTGTTGGAGAAGGGATGCAGTGTCCTTATTCAACTGGATGTCCTAGAACTTTTGCTCTTGGACAAAAATTTTTAAAGTGCCTTGAAAGAGGCCACCTAACCAGACAGCCCTACAGGACGCAGCATGCAAGACATCCTCAGGTCCATCACCCCCTCCCCGCTCTCGTCTTGGCTTGGTGGAGCTAGAGATAGTGCTCTGAAGTGCATGGTTTTCTTTCTGTATAGTTCCTTCCTCACCTGAGAGGCTGGTGCTGTCTATAGAGACACGGTGACTCATTCTGGGATGAGGAGTGGATCTCTGGGACGAGGGCTTGACTGCATGATAGAGGCCACCAGGAAGAGATGAGTGCAGGGAAGCGGAGGTGGCTCAAGCAATTAGGCTTCCTACCGCATGGGAGGTCCCGGGTTCGGTTCCCGGTGCCTCCTGGAGAAGGCGAGCTGGCGTGGCGAGCTGATGCGGCAAGATGATGCAACAAAAGAGACACGGAGGGGGGACAGTGAGAGACACAACAAACCAGGGAGCTGAGGTGGCTTGGGTGATTGGGCGCCTCTCTTCCGCATAGGAGGTCCCAGGTTCAGTTCCTGGTGCCTCCTAAAGAGGAGACGAGCAGACACCGACAGCACACAGCAAACGGATGCAGAGAGCAGACAGCAACCGCAAACAACGGGGGCGGCGGGGGAGGAGCGATAAATAAGTAAAATAAGTCTTTATAAAAAAAATAAGAAAAAAAAAGACCAGTGCAGCCTAGAAATTTGGGAAACATTTGCAAAGATGAAAAAAATATATAGCAAATCTGAAAATCTGTAACTAGATCTTAATATGACCACAGAGCTAAGTACCAGAGACTAAATGAAAATATCAGGTAAATGCAAACACTGGGTCGTTCCAAGAGGTAAGATTCAATGGTAGGAACAAAGAGAGAAACCCAAACTGTTTTTAAATGAGATACCCAGCCCCTCAATTGCAGGGTTCCAGCTGAATAACGTAAAAAAGCTCGGTAGGTGTGACCTTGTTTCGAAGCAGAGGTCAAGGCAAACACGCGTATTTCAAGCTGTAACTGACTCCTGTCATGCCAGTCTAGAGGCGCCTAGATTTCAGCCTACCTTTGGTTTTCACGTAGCTGAGCACCATGGACAGAACACGGAAACCACGGCTTCACGTTTGCTCTCTGCTTTTCCTTAACATCACATCTTAAAGAGAAAGAAATTTCCAGAACTGGTAGTGATCATAGGAAGCACCATTCAAGCTACAGAAAGGAAAAGAGGGGATTCATAGACACAGAAATAAGTAGGCTATGGAATCCAAGGAAGCAAATGCCATCTTGACAGGAGGCTCTGGGACCAAGAGACAAAAAGCCACTACTCTCGCCATCTCTGTCTGCAGGAGTCACGTGTTATTTCTTCATGATAACTCCCTGGAGGCTCAGAGTCAGGTTTGCTGTTCATTTGCCACAAGGGGATTAGGACATACGAGTATGAACTTGTAAGCCCTATTTCTAGCTCCATTTTTTAGCTTTACACTTCTATTTTTTAATTACTTTGAATCTATTTTGAATTTCGGATTTCTCTTTTTGTGTCATGTGACAACTTTTCTGGAAAACAATTCAGTCAAATATCAAATTAAAA
>JAQZBX010113553.1:0-10108 GCA_029593785.1 Cabassous unicinctus
TGCCGCACACAATTTTATAGGTTATGACAAAATGTATAATGGCCTGTATCCATCATTGCAATGTCATGCAGGACAATTCCAGTGTTCTGAAAATGTCCCTATGTTGCACCTATTTTTCCCTCTCTCTGCCCTATGAACCTTTGGTGGCCACTGCCTTTATATCAATAATAGAAGTTCTCCAATTGTTAGAATAATAAGTCTATAATAGAATAATAAGAAGACTACCTTAGTCTATTGTTAATTCTCCAATCTTGAGGATTTTGGGGTGGTGATGCCCACTCTGCTTCTAATTTAGATTGTGCTTAGATCCCATTGAGCAGATGGATGGAACTGTCTTGCTTGCAGTTGCAGACACTCTCTGTTCCTTGGGGTGGTCATTTCCAACAAATATGCCTTTTTGAGACAACCTAATTCTGGGCATGCCATTCCTTCTGGATCAGGTATTATTTATTTTGTAAAATTAAATAAGAGAAATAAATTCAATAAGAGAATAACATTCAAGAGGAAAAATGACCCAGCAGAGAGATATGGTGCTTGCAACAATATTTCCAAGTGAAGCAGAAAGAAATTTAGAGTGGGAACAGAAAGAAAGGAAGAAATATAAACTGTATGTTGTAGTCGTAATGATCATTACTTCCTGAGTCTCAGAAATTACTTCTAATTTGGACTGAAACCTTGAAAAAGAACAAGATTCATGTTGCTACCAAGCATTCAGTAATGGATTAAGTACACACACACACGTTCACGCAAGCCTGATCTTTTTCTAATTACAGAGGAACAAAATATTGGATGTATAATTTATTTATTTTGAGCAATTGACTAACCTCAAAGATTCCAATTTTGTTTAAAGACGCAGATTCAAGTTTAAACCTTTAAAAAAATGCCTCCATTTGTACATGTGAAATTGTGTTGATCCAAAATGAAGAAACTTCTTTCTTACCATGATCTTACTAGATTGCTGAGAGGACTGTGGTATCATTATAAGAGCAGAAACTTTTACCTAATTAATCCTTAGAGAAATTGACTTCTCTCCACTGTGTTTTCCCCTAAAGTACTCCCATGGCACCTGTATTCTTTCCTATGGTTTCTAGCAATAGACTTCTTTGCAAAATTACTTAAGTAACCTATATGCATTTGTTGTCAACAACCTGTGAACAGTTATTTTTGGAATGGGGCAAAAAATTATTCAACCAAAATTGAGAGCAAACAAATCATTTACTTTGCTGATTTATTTCCTAACTTTAATCAAAATCATTTTTGTTTCACAAATGTTTTTAACAGATACTCTAATTCAATAAATTAAACAAATTTATGATGTTTTCTATATATGACTGGCTCCATAATAAACTATGAGAATTGCTAGAAATAGACAAACTTCTAGGGAAGTTTTCATTTAGAGGTAGCTAAACAGATGAAAATGGAGCAAGGTAGAGGTCTGTAAGCCTTCTTTGAAAAACTAAATTCTAATCAGAGTTACCATTAATTTACATTTACCCATCATTACTGGTTCACAAATAACTTAACTGATTCTGTTTAAATATCATTTTGTGGATATATCATTAATTTTAAACAATAATTGGGAAAATACACTATATTTTCTGCATATATGTTGCTTCTAGATTAACTTTATTGCTATTACAATGTTATTCAGTATTCTTGCATTGCTTTTTAGTGTTTCATGAAAAAAGTTCACTAGATTCACAGAAAAAATTTTTTTCTTAACTAAGGAAGTTAAAGCTCAGTTTCAAACTTTTCCTAATATCTAACCCTCAAAGTGTACTCAGACATCTACTATGGGTTGAGACCGTCTTCTTTTCAGGACTAAGGTCTTTGTATAATTTTGGAAATATTCCCAATAATTTTCCATGCTCCTTTTCTTAGACATATAATTTTTCCCCATAGCAAACTCTAATCTTTCTATATAAAATATCTTCATGCATAGCAGAGACTTCTTAGTTCAAGAAAAAACAAGAGGAATTTGGAACTTGTTCCATTTTTCTTTCTTTTGGAACTGGTCTTCAAACACAATAGAGAGCATTTCCATAGAAACTATTGAGATCAGATTACTTCTGAGGTTGGACTCCTTAAAAATTTCCCCAGGACAATTCTACAGAACACACCTGAAAGGCCTCCGTTAGTTTAACAAGTCTTCAAAATTAGCTCAGGATCCCTCAGGGTGAACATTTTATCTAGGAAAAAGTGCCTAGTTTCCACTCTCTACAAATTTTGCATTGTAAACTCCATAATGAATCTTTTCCACAGAGACTCAAGTTTAGTAAACTTTATTTCCCGAAAGGCTTTTTAAAATCAAAGGGCCAAGGAGTTTCAAATAATTTGAATAACAATTTTCATGCATATATGAATGTACATGTACATGCATTTGTGCATATGTATATGTGTATATGTGTATTTGAATATAACCGATACTTAAGCAGTACCTCAGAGGTGCAGTTAGCTATCTTACAATATTGAAGAGAATGGAATACAGTCACTGCGTATTTTCAGTGACTGTAATGAACATGCAAGATTATTTCACATACAGAAATCCATTGATGTGAAATCCTAAGATCTACTATTAGAGCTACCTCTTGTGGTTGAATACATGCGACCTGCACTAGATCTTTGGATAGGAATTTGAGAGGGGCTGAAATCAACCACCACCCATAGGACAGAGACTGCCTCTGAACTAGGACACTTGGGAGCCTTTTGTTAAAGCAATGGCTCACTTGGGTTTCTTTTCAAACTTGTCATACACAGAGCTGTCGTTTTCTCTAATTTCCACTGAAACTTTTTATGCACTGGTTGTAGCCCTGCCTTACATATATGTAAGCCTATTTTGACCTTCTAAACTTTATGACCAACCATAGCCAATAATGCATTACATTATTAATATGCCAATAATTACTTGTCATGGACTATATGAAACTGTTCATTGAATTTGCTTATGCATATTCTTCCTATAATATTCACAGCTTCTCTCTACAGATAGAATGAAATTCCCTCTTCATTATCCAACACTAATTTATACCTTTTAAAAATATATATCCTATGGTCACAGGTTGAATCATTATTTTACATATATTAAGTACCTATATTATTCAATACACAAACATACACACATATTTTTAGCATTTTACCTATAGACATTCGACATGTTCATGCCTCTCCCTGTTACAATTATCAATGATGTAGAGCATCAATAAATTGTTTTACTCACTTTTGAAACCTCAGCATTTAGAAGAGTAACACATAGCATGTGGTTAAAATATTTGATAAATGAGTAAATGATTTAGTGAATGAATGAAAAAATCAACAAAAGAAACATGGTAAAGAAAAATTAAATCCATTCTATTTCTTGTACTTTTAAAGAAAAGCAAAATTTGGGAAGTTTAAAGGTCTTGCTGAAAGAGAATTCCAAATTAATACTCTGCATATTACATTAGAAAGCTAAATTTTAATGTTGTTTCAACATATCATCCATGAAGAGTCTGGAGTTTAAGAGTGGAAGAGATATTAAGCAGGACATAATTTGATAGATTCAAAAATAACATAGATTCATAAATAAACTTATATAGTGTCCTATGGGCAAGATTTGAGAAGGAGGATTGCATGTAATTTCAAATTCAACAGTCTTCAACTCTGACTTGACAGAAAGTATAAATATATATATATATATAAAAAAAACAGGAAGGGATTTTTATATTTACACTTTCTTTTGAGTCAAAGCTGAAGACCAGTGGTTTCAACTGAATTCCTTCCTTCCTCATGCCACCGGCAGACACTGATAAATTCTATAACTCATATACAGAAAATATGGGTTGTGAAAAATTCTCCACATTAGATTTGAGTTTTCATATAACAGACAATTTACCCCTTGCAGTTTCTCAAGAACTTCATTTTCTTCCAGATATGAGTTAATACAGTGCTAATCAATGTAAATTTCAATCTCCAATCCACACTCAATCATTCCATAACTGACTTATATTATTTCAAATTCCAGAATCACACAATTAACCATTTGTGAGAGACGTCTCTACACTGTTTATTTCATATGTTCTATTTTTAACTTTGCAAATAAATTTTACATCATTTAAAGAGGAATCTGACTTTGTATGTTCTCCACACTACACAAAATGTTAAGAGTAGAAATAAAATAAAAGTAAAATAAAAGTAAAAATAAAATGTAGGGTCAATTCTATAGTGCTTGACAGATTCATTTTGGAAGATAACAAGTGTTTTCCATATAACATTTAAATCAGGAAAGCTCTACAAGTAGTTCATTACAAGAAGAGCAAAGCAACCTCCACTAAAATATGAGGAAAACAACTCCTTAAATTCATTTTACTCAAGTTAGCTCTAAACAATGATTCTTTGTCTTAGCTTACTAATGATGTTGTAAGAAAGCACCACAAACTACATGACTTAAAACAACAGAAATTTATTCTTTCACTGTTTTGAATGGTAGAAATCTGAAGTCAAGTTTCCAGCAGGACTATGACTTGTCTCAGACCCATATGGGGACAATCCTGTCTTGCACTTATTGGCCATCAGTATATCTTATTTGGAGAAATGTCTCTTGAAATCCTTACACAATTTATTTTTAAATTTGGTTATTTGTCTGCATTCTTACTTTGTAGATCTTTTTCATATAATCTGGCTATAAAACTCTTATCAGATATATTTCTGCAAATATTTTCTCCCATTTTGTTTGTTGTCTTTCTCCTATCAAAACAATGTACTTTAATGCACAAATTTTAATTTTTATTTGAAGAGACATTTCTCCATTTTATCCATATTTTTCCTTTGGTTGCACCTGCTTTTATTATAAAGTGTAGGAATCCATTCCCTACCGCAAAGCCCATTTGAGATCTCAGCATGTTTTCTACTAACTGTCTTATAACTTTAGCTCTTTCTTGTAGTTCATTTATCCATTTTGAGTGATAAATGATTATAAATAATTATGAAGAATCATATTCCTAGAATATAATGTCAGGACTTCCTGGAAGATGGTGTTGAAGTAGGTAGGCAGAGCTCAACTCTCACAAAAACAATAGAGGAAATGCAAAAATCTCTCCAAGGGAGTTAATTTGTGGATCTGCAGCCCAGGAGAGTGCTGTGCATAATCCAGGAGGAACAGGGACAGAGAAACAAAGAGGACAAATGAAAACAATGAGCTACTCACCCCTGTGGCAGTGAAAGGCACATATACTCCACCCTCAGGACAAATAACCTTAATAAAACCTTTGGCTCACTGCAGCCAACTAGGTGGGAAGGAACATTCTCCCACCTTGGAGGAAGAAGGGTCTGGGGGAGGGCAAAGAGAGGCTTCTCCTCAGTGAGTGTGGCCACCAGATATTCCTTTGAATATCAAAAAGATCCTAGCCATAACTGAAGTGGCCCCAGTGAGATGGAAGGGGGATTTGATCAGGCAGACTGTAACATCCAATCACTCTCAAAGAGGAACTAGATCAGTGAGGATGTATGCATAAACAGGCACATAACGAGCCTGGGAGAGAAGGAAGCGAGGAAGGATAGCCAGCAAACTGTTAGAAGTCCATCATGCCTGAGGAAAAGGGGGGCAGGAAGATCCAGATAAGCTTTCGGAAAACTACTTAACCTGTGGAGTGGGTGTTGCTCAGTGTAGGAAAGCCTGCCTCACATATAAGAGTTTCAGGTTGGATTTTGGGTACCTCCTAAGGGAGGGGATTCAGAGACTGATCCGCCAGAATCTCAGGCACCCATTAGGCATGGTATGACAGGGAAATTATAAACTGAGATTTTGTTTTTAGATTGTTTAACTTATATATTGAGTTTTTTTTATAGTTTTAGGTTTTTCTATCTGTTATTTTCTATTACTCATCATTTTTTATTCTTTATTTTATTTGCTTAAACTGGTTACATTACCTATGGAGGGAAAGTTGCAGAGTGATTGATTGAACACCACCTTCAGTCTGAGAGGGTTCTTAGGGTCCTAAGAGCGAAAACTGTTTTCTTGGGTAATTTTTTTTTTGTTTCCTGTTTGAAGTATTTTCACTTTCTTTGTTTCTTTTTTTCTTTTCCTTATATTTTCTCATTTCTTTATCTCCTTTATTTCTTTGATTTTTCACTCTAACATTGCTTTACATCCATTCCATCATTTTTTATACATTTTTTCTTGTTTCAGTTTTTAAATATACTTTTAAATTTTTTAAAAGTTACTTAGACTACACAAACACTACATTAAAAATGTAAGGGATTCCCATATGTCCCACTCCCTGCCCCTCCAATACATTCCAACATCAACAACATACTTCATTAATGTGGTGTATTTGTCACAATTGATAAACATACATAGGAGCATTGCCACTAAGTGTGGATTATAGATTACATTATAGTTTAAACACTCTCCTGCACAACTTTGTAAGTTATGACAATATATAATGGCCTGTATTTTTCATTGCAACATAATTCAGGACAATTCTGGTGTCCCAAAAATGTCCCCACATTACAACTATTTTTCCCTCTTCCTCCTCTCAGAACCTCCATTGGCCACTGCATCCACATCAATGATAAAAGTTCTTCCATTACTAGAATCACAATAAGTGTATAGAAGATTAGCAGTAAGCCTACTGTAGTCCATCGTTCATTCCCCAATACTGAGGGTACTGGGATGGTGATGCCCACTCTGCCTATAATTGAGAAAGGGCTTAGATCCCATAGGGCAGATGGATGGGGCTATCCTACTTGCAGTTGTAGACTCTTTCTGTTCCTTGGGATAGACATTGTTCCTGATCATCTGCTTGTTAGTTGTCCTCAGTGAGTCCAAAGAACTGGAAAGTAGGTGTTTCAACTCTGTTGAGATTCAGGGCCCAACTGGCATACAGAAAGCCCAGAGATTTATGTCTCTTGGACAGAAACCTATCAACTCTAATACAGAGTATAGGTTCAAATAGAAGGTACAGAAGAATCATGTGTAGGGAAACCACAATTGAGTCTAACTCTGTCACACTGGGGAGCATAAATTCCAAAGTAAGGTCCACTGGCAGGGTGCCAAACTCTTGAGCTATCAGCAAAGGCTATAGTGCTTGAATATCTCCAAAGCCCTCAGGAGCCCTGCTGTTTAAGGCAATATTTAATGTGGCAATCAATGATATCCTGCTGAGACATGCATAAGCATAACCTCTGAAATGGCCTCCCAATTCACTTTGAGGTCTCTTAGTCATATAAACTCATTTGTCTTTACCTTTTACCCATTTTGGTCAAGGTCTTTTTTCAGTTGCCTTGGTAGTTGGTGCTTGGTAGTAATTCCCTGGTCCCAGAGAGGCTCAACCCCAGGAATCATGTTCCATGCCATGGGGTAAGTACTGTGTTCATATGCTGAGTTTGGCTTAGAGAGAGGCCACACTTGAGCAATAAGGCAACTCTCAGGAGGTAACTATTAGGCAGTATATAATACTAGGCTAAGTTTCAATTTCACAAGAAAAGGTTCATAAGTAAAGTCATCACTATCAAGTTCCCATCAATGGCCCATCCTCTTTCCCTAGTCATTGCACCTGTACTAGCAGGATTCTTGCTGTCTCCATAGAGAATGTGGTAGAAGTCCCCAAGATGGGAATTCAATATTCTTTTCAGTTATTGTGTGGATCTCCACCCATGGTGACTATGCCCCATGAACAGTTGAACTTATTCATATGCCTTATAGGTATGCCCCCGATGAATCTTCTCCAATGCATCCCAACCACTGATGCCCCACACCAATGATCCTCCCATATCACAATTGTTACCATTCTGATATCCAAAATTTCTTCAAATATAAGGCCAACAAATAACCAAATTAAATTAATAAGAAAATTAAATAATAATGACAGTTTTAAAAATATGTAATAAAATACAAAAAATAGTAAAAATTTGAAATAGTAAAAGTAATAAAAATTTGGATTATGACTTTCATCATTGTAAGATCTGTTGTTTTGTATGTACAGTGACATTTTCTTCCATATATTCTCCCAGTGTCATATTTTTCTTTCATTTTATCTTCAAAGAAGATTTAAGTTACAGGAAACTCATATACAACATATAGAGGATTTCCATATACCCAACATCCTCTCCTTTTTCCCCTTTCCCCTATTAATAGCATTTTACATGTGGATGGTACATTTGTTACAATTGATGTACAAATATTGAAGCATTGCTACTAATCATGGTCAATGACTTAAATTGTGGTTTACAGTTTGGACCATAGACTTCTATAAATTTTGACAAAATTTAACATTATATCTTTTTATTCTTATTCTTTTGTAATTTTATGATTTTTCACTCTTATTACTTATTTATTTTCCTGGATCTTGTTTGATTCCATTACTATTTTTTTTATTACTATTATTATTTTTCTCCTCTTCTCTCTTTCTTGTTTTATGTTTTTAATATTTTTTCAAGTGATCAAAGACAACTACAAGGATATAAAATAAGAGCAAAGTGTCAAAAAAAGAATCTTACTACACGTCAAAAATATATTACCCTAGTGCAGACACAAAAATATCCATCTGAATAAGTCATCATGCTAAACAGATGCCTAGACAACAACATATAGTTACAAGTCATACTAAGAAGCAGGAAGGCATGGCCCAGGTTAGTGAACAAACTAAACAACAGTAAGAGATGCAGAATGTGGTACAACTAATCGATGATATCCAAATAAATATCATGGATTAACATAATGAAGTCAAGGAAGAGATAAAGGATATTAATTTGACGGTGAGGAAACATACTGAAGAAATTGTAAAGATATGTAAAAATATAAAGGTTCTGATGGATATGAATGGCACAAAGCAAGAAATCAAAAATACCCTTGAAGCACATAAGAGCAGATTTGAACAAAGCAAGGAGAGTAATAGTGTCATCAAAACCGTACATCTGAAATCAGACAGAAAGCAGAACAGATAGATAAAAAATCCAGTAGGGATTCAGGAAATGGAATGAGAAAAGGATACACAAAAACATATGTATAATAGGCTCCCCAGAGGGAGAAGAGAAAGTAAAGGGAACAGAAGGAGTGTTGGAGGAAATAATAGCTGAAAATTTCCCAACTCTTTTCAGCAACATGTATGTGCATGTCCAGTAGGTGAAACATACACCAAATAGTATAAAATCTAACTGGCCTACCATGAGACATATAAAATTGTCAAATGCTCAAGACAAAGAGAGAAAACTGAAAGCAGCAAGAGAAAAGAGATCCATCACATACAAAGGAAGCTCAATAAGATTAAGTGCTGATTTCTTATCTGAACCCATGGATGTGAAAAAACAGTGGTATGACATAGTTAACATGCTAAAAGAAAAAATAAATAAATAAAAAACAACTTCCAGCCAAGAATACTGTATCCAGCAAAGCTGGCCTTAAAATTGAGGATGAGTTAAAAACATTCAAAGATAAACAGAAAATAAGAGTTTGTTAACAAGAAACTGCCCTCCAGGAAATACTAAAGTGAGTTCTGCAGAGTGAAAAGAAAAAAAAAAACAGAAGAAAGAATGGTGGAGGAGAGTGTAGCATGGAAGTTTATTGGTAAGAATAAATAAAAATTAAAAAGGAGAATTCAAAGCAAAATATGACATATATAAACCTAAAGAAAATATGGCTATTGTAAGTAATGCCTTGAAAGTAATAATGTTCAATGTTAATGGATTCACCTCTTTAATAAAGAGTCACATATTGGCACGTTGCTACAATTGAACAAATATTGACACATTGCTACTAACCATGGTCAGTAGTTTACATTATGGTTTACACTTTGCACCATAAACTTTTATAGGTTTTAACAAAAGGTATAATGCCCTGTATTTGTCATTGCAAAATCATGCAGAACAATTCATATGTCATAAAAATGTCCTATGTTCCACCTATTCTTCCCTTCCCCTTCCCTCAGAACCTATGGTAATCACTAATTTTCAATTTTTCAAGAATAACAATCATAGTTGCATGCACTGATATTGAAGGCTTGGCATCCTGGTCTGCTTTCTTTTGCTATGCACTGCCTACATACTCAAGAAATTCTAAACCTTCTATTTGAGAACATAGCAGGACTCCTCAGGATGGGAGTTCAATATTTTCTTGTTTATTGTGTGGGTCTCT
>JAQZBX010113554.1:0-10094 GCA_029593785.1 Cabassous unicinctus
AAAACAAAAAAACAAAAAAAAAAAACTAAGGAAAAAAGTGTTTGTCTAGTACCACTGCCAATCCCCCAACCCTCAGTACCCCTCCTCCAAAACAAACAAAACAACACAACATACTATCTTGTCATCAAAACTTTGGCTATGAGATTCAAATACCCTCATTCTAAAGTACTTCCAGTCCTATCATATTTACTGTCAACTCATCTTCCTAACTTAATGGTAGTGCATTTGCTCCCCCATAATTGTTTGGTTACGTCTGCCTGACACAGCTTTTCTGTTTTCTCTCCCAGAAGAATCCATCCAATTACTTTCCTTATACCTTGTGCTTTTAATCTTTCAATTACCAACCCTAGGAGTTTTTGAACCATATCACATAGCCTGATGTCCAAAATGCTGAGGTAGCAGGATTCTCAAAAGCTTGAGTCAGGTGAATTTAAGCAGTTATTAACATCAGGAAAAGAAGGACCTAAGACATTCTTTAAGATGTGCTAGACCACCACTTCAAAAGATTTGTACTAGTTGTGGGCTTCTGGAAAAGAGGTCTTTTTTAATTCATCTGGTACTCAGCAATGAGAAAAGAATTCTTATTTTAAATGAGGGCACAGAGATGATCCTAAGATGATGCATACTCTGTAAAGAACATTTAGAAGTGAAAATGGGGTAAGGGGGTTGGCTACTGGTGGTAACATAAAGGTCTTATGTGAAATGAATATCAATAGAGGGATTATCATACGCTCATCTTTAAATATAAAACATTCATATTTTACAATGTGCCATCATTTAAACATTTATTAGTGTTTACTATGGTGCAAGAATTTGAGATATAAGAATACAGAAAATATAATCCTTGTCCTACAGGGGATAATTTAGTGGTTCTTAACCAAAGGCTTATAGCAGAATCATCTGGGGAAGTTTTTCAAAAGAGATGCCAGGGCCCCACTCTGTGTAAAAGAATAGCAATGTCTAAATCTATGTGTGTTTTGGAAGAAGTTCTTAGGAAGATCAACTAGATAAGCAAGTAATTATAGAATAATATCACCTAAGAAGTTGAATGAGCTTGTAAACATTTTGTTCTTCTGAGAGAATTATTTCTCATAAGAGAATTATTAGAACCCCTTAACAATGGAAAAGACATGTAAAGGTTCTCTAGATCAGTGGTGCTAAACCATTTTGCCTTGTAGACCCTTTTGACAAACAGATGAAAGCCACAGACCCTCTTCTTGAGAAATGTACATACAACATTTCTACATAAAATTTCAGGGATTTCAGGACACCCTGAAGACTATCCCTGGACCTCTGGCTCTAGAATAGTTCTCCGAGAAGCTGAAACACCCAAATCAGAGGCAGCAGACATAGTGACTCACAGCATGGACTCGGGATCCTGATTCTGAATTCTAACTCTGCTACTTATTAGCTGTGTGACTTTGGACAAGCTACTCAGTCTTGTCTATAAAATGGAGGTACTGAAGCCATGGGGTTATTATGAGGATAACAAGTAAATATCTGCAAAGCACTTAGAACAGTACCTGGCATTCAGAGAGTGCTATTAACAAATTTGTGTCAAAGAAAAATTCCCTCTTCTTTTACCATCTCATGACTTACCTTTTTACTCAGAATAGAATGCTTCCACAATTTTTCATAATTAAGGATAGTTAAGGATAACTACATTAGACTTCTCTGGAATCTTAGACATGCTCAAATGTAGTACGACTACTATGATCAAAAAAGATGAGAAGAGATGAAAAGGCTTATTGGTAAACTGTTGGCTTAATGATTCTTCTTGACACTCTACTCTTGGTAAAATATCTATTTTTAGGACCAACTGCACTCTTTGGGAAAGCTAAAATAACATCTATATGCTAAAGAAGAATAATACAGATAGTAGATCCCAGCTAAAAGAATACTAGATTCTCCAAAGTATGCCAATCACCCTTTGAGTATTTAGGCAAAAAGAATGAAGGGAAAAACACAGTATGAAGCCAGCTCAATTATAATCCTGATGGTGGCTACTCTTAAACAGAACTGAATCAGCCTTAAAGAGTATGATATTGATTGCGTTTGGAGGAAGGAGGGGAACAAAGGAGAGGGGAGTTCCTTATTTTTTTATTTTGAAATTCACTGTTCCAACCGGTACAGAATAGGAAGACATAATCCAGATAAGCCAGAGAACTATTTTCTAAGAGATTTAACATCAATGCCTAGCTTGCCTGTGGAAATCAATTACCACATGTATATCCAACTCCCTTTTAAAAATCTCTACTTGGATAACTAGCTGGTATCCCAAACAAACAGATCCAAAACCAAATTCTTGATTTCCGTCCCCACAGCCAAACCGAACCTCCTGCTATTTTCCTGAACTCAGTAAATGGAATACTGCAAAGCCTTTTAACTGGTCTCCCTGCTTCTGCACTTAGGCCCCCACCCCCTCCCCACCAACTTGGCTTCCCCAATCTATTCTCAACACAAACTTCCAGTGACTTCCCATCTCACTCAGAATAAAATAAAAACCAAAGTTATAATTGCCTACAGTCTGACCCTTATTACCTCTCTGATTTCATGTGCCACTACTTTCCCTCTTGCTAGCTCCACTCCAGCCACAGGAGCCTACAGTTGTTACTGGCACATACCAGGCATGCTGCTATCTTTTGGCTTTTGCATTTGCTGTTTCTTGTGTCTGAAATGCTCTTCCTCCAGAAATCTGCATGGCTTATTCGCTGTCTCATTTAGGTCTCTGCTTTAATCAAATATTATCTTCAAATAGGTCATGACCTATGTAGTTATAAAATTACATCTCCTAACCCACATCACCAGGAACCCCTATCCCAGCACTGTTTTCTCTTTCTCCATTGCCCCCACTATCACCTGACATACTATTTATTTTACTTAGTTGTTGGTTTATTGCCTATCCCTGTGCCACACATCCCACCTACAGTAGAATCATAAGGTTCCATGAGGGAAGGGATTTCTGTCTCCTTTTCACTGTTTCCTCAGTTTCTAGAATAGTGACTGGCACAGAATAAGTGCTCAATAAGAATAATGACTATAAAACATACTACTCAAAGTTCCTGACTCCATCTGGGTTTAGGCAAGACATGAAGGACAGGACCTCACAAGTTTTTCTAGTGTACTTCCCTTAATAGCAGGGAAAAGTATGGACATTTATCAGGGTGGAGGTAGGGGGGAGGGTCAGGATTCAGGGTATAATATGAAGTAACCCCATTATAAGAACAAAAATTTCTTTCAAGTTCCATGTTATTCCATAACAAACCCATGTGTTTCAATATGAAAGTGAATTTCTCCTTTTACCTTTGAGTAAAACTGATACTCAAGGAAAATGTGCCATGAGTATTTTATAGCTTTCAGATATCTCCTAGCATGGTGATTTTTAAAATTGTGGGTCATGACAGGGTTGAAAGTGGCATTTAAAAAAACAAAATGAATAGAAAAGATCACAGTGCATCTCATGAAAACATTCTGAAACTGTTTCAATTTTACGGATGTATAATGTATGTGTATACATGTGTGTAGGGATGCTATGTAAAACATATTTCTTACTGTGAGCTGCAAGCAATAAAGTCTAAAAGTCACAATACTTGCACACTGAATTAGAAGAAAGCTGTGAGGAAATGGGTTCAATGAGCTAAGGAACAGAATGCATACCTCAGCATCTGCTGAGGATGCCCAAAGCAGATCACAGATGGTACCAAGGAGCAAATCACCAAATCCTCTGTTCCTCTAGTCTGTCATGTGCAACAAGTGGCCATAAAAATGTTAACTTGCCTCTCAGGAACATCAATAGGAAGAGCAAATAGAAATGATTATAAGGCACTTTGAAAACACAAAAGTGGGCTACAAATGCTTAATAATAATAATGATTTTTAAAAGTTACTTTCAGAGGTTGCTGGGTAAAGAGTAGCCTGTCAGCGTCAGCCTGTAACCAGCAATTAGTTTCTTTCCATGGTATAGGAAGCCTGCTGCAGTAGCTGCAGCCTCTTTATGGTGGCACAGCTGGAGATGAACAGGCTAAATTAATATTCTAACCTTGTTCCTGTGTACTCAAAAGTACTATAAAAAGGTATGAGACGAACTCAGCCTGAACTCTGGCAAGTCAGGTCCAACAGACACTTCTCACCACAGGTAACCAAGAGGCACTGCCATAAGAAAACCAAGTCAAGTGGTACACAGCCCACCCCTGAGATTATAACATCTATTCTCCCATGACGTAACTTGTGACCTTTCCAAGTCTCTGAAGAATATTTTTTCTTTATTCCTCCTCTCCATTTAGCTTTTGGAAAGATTATTTGCAGGCTGGTCCAAGCTAGGACCCGGCAGTGACGCCAACCATCTCTAGTTCTCCGAGGAATGATGACTCAGATGTGTTTTAAGCACCACACAACCTAGGCAACAGATCTTAGGGGAATGGCTGTGAGTGACAGGTTTTTAATGGCACTGACTCCATCTGTGTGTTATGTCATCTGAGACTCAAGCAGAAATGGCCCTTTATGCTTGCTGCTTGAGTTAAATCTACCTGTAGCTCTGCATTCCTAGTAAATGCCCAAAAATATCTACCATCTTTGAAGTCTAAATATGCTCTTCTACTTCAAATCTTATGGACCAATAAATTATCCTGGAATTCTCAGAGATACCCTGACAAAACAGAAGGGTCTATCTAAAATATTTGACAGTATCTGAATACAGTTAAAAATATAGAAGGAATACCCATGAAACCCACCACAGAAAAGACAAATTCTAATGCTAATTAAATTTTAAACTGAACAGCATCTTCAGTTCACTTCCAAGGCTAAGATTCAATCAAAAACTCTCTTCCAATATTCCTTCCTAGTCCACTCAAAGATCAGATGAGTTACATGACAGATGAGCAGCCCCCAAACAGTACCAATCTGCTATAGATTCTAGATAAAAGCCACACTTCTTTAGTCTAGGGAGAAGCTAGGACTTTCACTATAAAAGTGTGTGGACAGTGGAGTCCTTTTTAGGGAAAATTTAATAGGTTCCTCTCCTCCTGATAAAAGCAGTGGTTCCATGTCATTAAGCTAATTTCCCCTTGGGCAACAACATGCACTTCAGCATCTGAAGTTTCCATATTTAAAGAGCTCTCAGAATGGGAAGGAAAGCTTTGAGTAGACTCCCCCCAGATGGTCTCTGTAATCCTTTAACAGCACATGTAATTACAGAGCTTTAAAAAGGGAAGGAGATCCTAAGAGCCAGTCCCTTTAGTAGTCCCTCTTATGGAAGGAGGTAAACAGAAACCAAATCTCAATTTCAAAAACTTTCAAATAGACCATGAATTAGAATATAGGCAGATTAAGTCTCCAGAATACCCAAGATAAGATTGTGATTGTAAAGTGGTATGGATAGACTGGTTTAAAAGACTCCTGAATTAAACTGTCAAAATCCTCAGATTTGGGCAGGAATGAATCAGAATGATGATCTCCAAGCTGAATGCCAAGGCAGAGTATGGTTAGAACTACTGGAAACCAATTCTACAACTCCTTTGCAATTTAAACTAGAATCTCAGGTACTGCTTAAAAAGAATACCCCCCACCCCCAAGCCCTTTGGAAAAACTCTGGAAAAGTCACAATTTTAATGATAAACTGCCTGAGTAGAGGGCAGAAAAAAAAGTCACCCAGAGCCATCACTGAAGCCATCTCAACTGAAGAGTGTCAAGCTATACTCACCATTGGACAATCAGTATTATGATAGCTCAGCCCAAAGTGAATTTCAGTCTGGCACTCTCAACTTTTTTCTCCTTATTTTTGAATTTATAAACAATCACAGCCATTTCCACTAAAGTACACTCTTCAAATAGCAGGCAAAGGAAAAATCTGCCTGACACAGCAAAGTGCTAGACAATCACTTTTTATTTTACTTTTAAAGGCAAAAATTAAGATGGTTTTGAGTATCATTTAAAAACATTATTTTTTAAAGCAAAAATCTGAACAATGATACACAATGAGTATCCACTGGTACGCCTTATATCTTTTTGTCTATAAGGATTATAAAAAAGAAAAGATTTTTTTCTGGTCTGACAATAAAAGGGGCTTGGCTCAGTTCCATTTCCCATCAGGCATCCACATGATTTTGGTTTCCCCTGAGTCCCGAGGGCATACTTGCAGAGCATACTTGAGCTTCCTCATTTACTCAGTGCCTGAACTTCTAAATTTACTCTGGGAATATTAACCAAAATAGTCTGAGGCTCTTAGGATAGCAGTTTAATACTTGCAAGATGGCAATTTGATTTTATTTTAAAGAGGCACACAGACATAGGTCAGCAACAGAAAAAGTTCTTCAAATGTCAGAATAGCAACCAAGTTTTATTTTCCTTGTCATCTTCAATTCTAGAAATAGGGCCATTAATGTGCTTTGATTGTGATTTTTCTAATATCAAGTAACAGAGTAAAAGAAGCAACAGCTTCTAATGCTTGTGCTGCCCACTTAAGAGAAAATGAATTTGTGACTATTGTTCTGAGATCATACTGGGGACCAGACTCACCCAGGTAAAGGGTATTAAAACCAAAGTCAGGGAATAGACTGCAAGGCCACTGGAAAACAAGAAGCAGAGATAATTTTTAGGGATGAGGAAATGGCCTTGCTGAGTTTGGATCAAGAGCTAGATGTAACTGATGTTTGTAAATACTTCCTGAAATGGAAGCAAAAATACCTACCTGACAACAAATATTTATTATTTTTTTAAAAAAGATTTTATTTATTTATTTATCCCCCCCTGCTGCTTGTGCTCGCTGTGTCCATTTGCTGTGTGTTTTTCTGTGTCTGCTTGTCTCCCTTTGTTGGATCGTCCTGCTGCGTCAGCTCACCGTGCTGCGCGGGCTGGCTTGCCTTCATCAGGAGGCCCCGGGAAGCGAACCCGGGGCCTCCCATATGGTAAATGGGAGTCCTATCGATTGAGCCACATCTGCTTCCCAACAAATATTTATTAAGTACCCACAGTATGCCAGGCATTGTTCCAGGCACTGAGAAACATATCAGTGGGAAAAAAAATTAGGCAGACAAAAACAGCTGCCCTTTCTGCTTTCTAGTGGGGCAAGAGGCAGTAAGTAAGTAAATTAATGGTATTTAAAATACAAGCATATCTCATTTTATTGTGCTTTGCAGATACTGCATTTTTTACAAATGGAAGGTTTGTGGCAACCCTGTCTGGAGCAAGTCTATCAGCACCATTTATCCAACAGCACGTGCTCACTTCGTGCCTCTGTGTCACATTCTGGTAATTCAATATTTCAAACTTTTTCATTATTATTATATCTGTTATGGTGATCTGTGATCTTTGATGTTACTATTTTAATTGTTTTGGGGCACCATGAACTGCGCCCATATAAGGGCATACTTAATCCATAAATGTTGGGTGTGTTCTGGCTGCACCAATGACTGGTTGTTTCTCCATCTCTTCCTCTCTCCTTGGGCCTCCCCATTCCTTAAGACACAACAATATTAAAATTAGGCCAATTAATAACCCTACAATGGCTTCTACGTGTTCAAGTGAAAGGAACTGTCACATGCCTCTCACTTTAAATCAAAAGATTAAGATTAGGGCAGAAGGCATGTCAAAAGCCGAGATAGGCAGAAAGCTAGGCCTCTTATGCCAAACAGCTAGCCAAGTTGTGAATGCAAAGGAAATTAAAAATGCTACCCCAGTGAGGACACAAATGATAAAAAAACAAAACAGTCTTATTACTGATATGGAGAAAGTTGTATGTTCTGGATAGAAGATCAAACCAGACCCAACATTCCCTTAAGCCAAAGAGGTGAGAAAGCTGCAGAAGAAAAGTTTGAAGCTACTAGATAATTCTTGAGGTTTAAGGAAGGAAGCCATCTCCATAACGTGGAAGTACAAGGTGAAGCAGTAAGTGCTGATGAAGAAGCTGCAGTAAGTCACCAGAAGAAAACTGATGAAGGTGGCTACACTAAACAACAGATTTCCAATGTAGACGAAACGGCCTTATAGTGGAAGAAGATGCCATCTAAGACTTTCACAGCTAGAGAGAAGTTAATGCCTGGCTTCAAAACTTCAAAGGACAGACTGAAAAGATATGAATATACATGTCCAGGAAGCACAGCATACTCCAATTAGAATAAATCCAAATAGACCTACCCCAAGACACACAATATTCAGAATGCCAAATATAAAGAGAAAATTCTGAAAGTAACAAGAGAAAAGCAAAACATCACATATAAGGGATGTCCACTAAGACTTGGTGTGGATTTCTCTTCAGAAACCACAGGGCAAGAAGGCAGCAGTATGATATAATTAAGGTACTGAAAGAGGAAAACTGCCAGCCAATAATTCTTTATCTGGCAAAACTGTCCTTCAAATATGACAGTGAATTTAAAATATTCACAGATAAACAGAAACTAAGAGAGTTCATAAACAAGAATCCAGCTCTGCAGGAAACATTAAAGGGAGTTTGGTAGCCAGAAAAGAAAAGAGAGAGAGGCTTGGAGGAGAGTGTAGAAGTGAAGACTATCAGAAAGGGTAACAAAAAACATAAAAAGATGAACAAAAATAAGATACAACATATGAAAGCCAAAGGATAAAATGGTTTAAGTTATGCCTTTACAGTATTAACACTGAATGTGAACAGATTAAACTCCCCAATTAAAAGACAAAGGCTGACAGAATGGATAAGAAAACATGAGACATCCATATGCTGTCTGTAGGAGACACCTCAGACCCAAGGATGAAAACAGACTGAAAGTGAACGGTTGGAAAAATATATTTCATGCAAATAGTAACCAAGAGGGCAGACATAGGTATACTGCTGTCTAATGAAATAGACTTTAAATGCAAAAAAGTGATAAGATGCAGAAGGCCATTATATTTTAGTAAAAGGGACAATCTACCAAGAAGGATTAACAGTCATAAATATCTATGCACCTAACCAGGGTGCCCCAAAATACATGAGGCAAACTCTGGCAAAACTGAAAGGAGAAATAGATGTCTCTACAATAGTAGTTGGAGACTTCAACACACCACTCATATCAATAAATAGAACAACTAGACAGAACAAGGAAACAGAGAACTTGAACAATATGATAAACAATCTGGACCTGACAACATATACACAACACTGTACCCCAAACCAGCAGGTTATACATTTTTCTCAAGTATTTATGGATCTTTCTCCAGGATAAACCACATGTTGGGTCACATCATCACTCTCAATAAATTTAAGGAGATTGAAATTATACAAAGCACCTTCTCTGATCAAAATGGAATGAACCTGGAAATCAATAATAGGTGAGAAAAGGGGAAATCTGCAAATATATGAAGGCTAAACAAGTCATTCCTAATTTCAAAGAAGAAATTGCAAGAGAAATTAATAGATATCTTGAGACAAATAAAAACGAGAACACAAATTATCAAAATTTATGGGATACAGCAAAGACAGTATCCAGCAATAAGAAATGAACAAACGATTGGAGCTGAAGACCTTAAGTACTTGCTTCTTCCCTGTTGACCAGATAACTAGAATTATTTGCATTATCTATGCAGCATGGGGTTTTTATTACTTTTACCTAAAGACACCTCTTTTTGGTAATAACAAATGTGTTGGCTGTTTTTTTTCAAAGCCTAGTTTCTCTCAATATACCTTTTAAAGATTTTTAATTGTTTCACATCTGGTCAAATTGATATTTTTAAGAACCTCATTTTTAATTTGTAATGAAAGTTTACCACTTGATTATTTCAAAAAAGTTAAACTGCAAACACCTGTTAATAAAGGTCTTAAATAATAATAATAATAAAGGAAATTTATAGCCGTAAATACCTATATTAAAAAAGAAGAAAGAGGGAAATGGATGTGGCTCAAGTAGTTCGGCGCCTGCCTACCACATGGGAGGGCCTGGGTTTGGCTCCCAGTGCCTCCTAAAAAGAAGATGAGGAGGACAGTGGGCTGGAATGGCGAGGTGATGCAACAAGATAAAGCAACGAGATGACGCAACGAAGAGACACCGTGAGGAAAAAACACAATGAGAGAGAGACACAAGCAACTGAGCACCTCCCTCCCACATGGGAGGTCCCAGGTTCGGTTCCTGGTGCCTCCTAAAAAGACCGGGA
>JAQZBX010113555.1:0-10094 GCA_029593785.1 Cabassous unicinctus
TGGAAGATAATGTAGGGACACATCTAAAGGACCTTTTAATAAGAAATGATTTCATGAACTTCACACCTAAAGCACAAGCAGTGAAACAAAAAATAGATGAATTGGTTCTCCTCAAAATTAAAAATTTTACACCTCAAAAGAGGCTATCAAGAAAGTAAAAATTCAGCATACCCAATGGGAGAAAATATTTGACAACCATATATCTGACAAGAGCCTAATATCTAACATATATAAAGAAACCCTACAACTAGAAAACAAAAAGACAAAAAAACTATTTAAAAAATGGGCAAGTGACTTGAAAAAACACTTCTACAAGGAAGAAATGCAAATTGCTAAAAATCACATGAAAAAAATGCTCAACATCACTAGCTATTAGGGAAATGCAAATCAAAACTACAATGAGATACCATTTTATACCCATTAGACTGGTGACTATTAAAAAAACAGAGGACTATAACTGTTGGAGAGGATGTGGAAGAATGGGAGCGCTCATCCACTGCTGGTGGGAATGTAGAATGGTCCAGCATTGTGGAGAACAGTTTGGCAGTGCCTCAAAATACTAACTATAGACCTGCCATATGATCCAGCAATTCCACTGCTGGGTATGTACCCAGAAGAATTGAAAGCAAAAACACAGACAGATCTATACACGCCAATGTTCATAACAGAATTATTCACTATTGCCAAAAGTTGGAATCAACTGAATGCCCATCAACAGATGAATGGATAAAGAAAATGTGGTACATACATACAATGGAATACTACTCAGTTGTAAGAAGGAATACAGTGCTAACATACGGAATAACATGGATATATCTTGAAGATATTATGTTGAGTGAAGCAAGCCAGACATGTATTTGGATGAACATTACATGACCTCGCTGATATGAATTAAGCAAATTGAGCAGACTCAGAGAACTATTGTCTGGAAGATAGGTTTACAGGAAATAGAAAAGGAGAAAAAAGTTGTGAGCCACTGCCCTTATGGATGAAATCTATGGTAAGGTGAAAGTGTGTACTTGCACATTGAAGAGCTATGACAGGAGGGTAGTGATATTGGGTTGGGTGGTGCAGGTTTGACATGTGGGTACATTGGGGAGGGTGGGTTGGAAGGTTCAGGGAACGGGGAGAAGGTTGGGAGAGGTACCAGGTGAAAACTGAGGATTTGCGGGTATGTAGTTGAAAGTAAAAAGTTGGGGATGTTCTTATGACAAGAAAGGGTTACTGGTTTAGGGTGTTGGATGGGGGGCACTCGGGACAGCGTGCACCTTGAGCAGGCTTCTAGGCAGTGTGTGACTGATCATTTTGCCATAATATCTTGTATCAGTGGGTGGAGACCCACTAATGAGCTCCTGGGAAGGAGTTGGACTCCCATCTTGGGGAGGACAGATTTGTTCACAAACAGAGGGGCAGGAGTCTCCTGAGAAAATGGGTGGCTCCTAATAGGGGAGGACAAACCAGTGTGTCAAAACTTTAGTGTTATTGCAAGTAACTATGAATCTTGTCAGGCAAGGAGTGAAGCCAGGGGGTGGTTGTCATGGGACTGGAGGAGAAGGGGAGGGAGGGACAGAATAGATCAAACAGGGAGTATTTTGTAGGCAAAGGAAGTGTTCTACATGATTTTGCAATGATCGACACAAGCCATGTTAAATATCATCAAAATTTATAAAAGTGTATGGTCTAAAATGTAAACTGTAATATACACCATTGACCGTGATTAGTAGCTATGTTTCACTATTTGTATATCAGTTGTAACAAAGGTATCACCCACATATAAAAAGGTATTAATACAGGAAGAAGGAAAGAGAGATGATGTTGGGTATATGAGAGCTCCCTGTATTCTGTATGTGACTTTACTGTGACCTAAAACTTCTTTGAAAACAAAAAGAAAAAAAGTAAGACACATGTGAATAAATGGAAGAAAATGCCCCTGTACATACAGGACACCAGATATTACAGTGAAGAAAGGCAAAATGTCAAAAAAAATTTTTTTTCATATTTTTCATTATTTTTCAATATCCTAATCTTCTAATTTTACTTTATTTTTGTTTTTTTTTAAATGTTTATGTATTTTATTTCTTATATTTAAACTTATCATTATTATTTCATTTTCCTACTAATTGTGTTTGGCTATTTTAATGGCTTCATTTTTGAAGAAGCTTTGGATCACAGAAGGATTATGACAGGGGCAGGGGAGGATCATTGGTGTGAGGTGTCAGTGATGGGAGATACATGGGAGGAAGTTCACCTGGGCATATATATAAGGTATGTAAATATGTTCAAATGTTCACAGGACTCTGTCACAGAGGGTGAAGACTCATAAATGAGAGAATATTGAATTCCCATCCTGGAGAGCTCTGCCACACTTTCTTATGGAGCAGCAACAGTCCCCCAACTGCAGGAGCAATGACTAGTGAAGGAGGATGATCTATTGATAGGCCCTTGATATTAATGACTATGCTTATGAGACTTTGCTCTTGAAATTGAAACTTAGCTTTCTGTTGTAGGGTGCCTAAGATTTGCCTCCTGAGAGCCTCTTTGTTGTTCAAATGTGGCCTCTCTCTAAGCCAAATTCAGCATATAAATGCATTACTTTCCCTGTAGTGTGGGACATGATTCCCAGGGATGAGCTTCCCTGGCACCAAGGGATTGCTACCAATCACCAACTAGCAATGCAACTGGAAAAAGACCTTGAATAAAAGGAGGAAAAGGTAAAGACAAATGAGTTTATATGGCTAAGAGACTTCAAAGTGAGTCGGGAGATCATCCCAGAAGTAACACTTGTGCACATCTCAGCAGGATGTCATACACTGCCAAAGTGGATATTACCCCATATAGTGGGCCTCCTGAGGGCTCTGGAGACACCCAGGTCCTATGGTCAAGGCAGATAACTTTGGAGTTTGGTGCCTTGCCAGTGAGCCCTACTTTGGAGTTTGTGCTCCTGAGAGTGACAGAGTTGACTCAATTATGGCTTCCCTACACATGGCTCATCTCTCCCTTCTATTTAAACCTATACTTGGTGCTGGACTTTGTAGGTGTATGTCCAGAGACTGGAGTCTTTGTGCTGTCCATGTGCCAGCTGGGCCTGGAATGTCAGTGGAGTTGCATCATCTACTCTCCAGTTCATTGGACTCACCCAGGATAACTAACAAGGAGGCGAATACTGACAACCACCATACCAAGGAAACAAGAGAGCCTGCAACTGCAAGCAAGAGAGTCCCATCCATCAGTTGTGTGGGATAGAAGCCTCCTCTCAATTAGAGGTGGAGTGGATATCACCATCCCATAATCTTCAAGACTGGGGAATGAACTATGGACTAGGGTGGAATTAATGGTATTCTACTATAGACATACTGTGATTCTAGCATTGGAAGAAATTATGACATTGATGTGGAGGCAGTGACCATTGGAGGCTCTGAAGGCAGGGAGAGGAAAAACAGTTGTAATATGGGGGCTTTTTCAGGACTTGGGAATCGTCCTGAATGACATTGAAATGACAGATATAGGCCATTTTTATCATCACATAACATGGAGAACTGTGTGGGAGAGAGTGTAGACTACAATGTGAACTATGGTCCATGCTCAGTGGCGAAGCCCCAGGATACGTTTGTCAATTGCAATGAATGCGCCACACTAATGAAGGATGTTTAGTTGGGAGAATGTGGAAGGTGTGGGGAGTGGGGCATGTAGGAATGCCTAATTTTTTTGTGTAACATGTATGTAATCTAAATATCTTTTTAAAAATGAGTTGATTAAAATAACTATTTTTATATTATCTCATGGATCCTGTGGGTCAGGAATTTGGGCAGATTCAGCTAAGAAATTCTGCTTCTCCACATGACAACAAGTGGGATTATTCAGTAGTATCAAGCTAGTGCATGGGACAGGATGGGGGTTCTAAGAAGCTTCAGTCATATATGTTGACTTGATGGGGATGGCTGGAAAAAGCTGGGTTCAGTTGTTTCTGTTGTCCAGAGCAACTATATAGCATCTCCAGAATAGCAGTCTCAGAGTGGTCTCAGAGACGCTAAACTTCTTCCTTTAGCATAATTGTTCCAAGAGAAACATGTGGAGCTGCATGGTTTCCACAACTCAGACTGAGAGTCACATAACATTACTTTCACCACATTCTACTGCCCAAAGCAACCAAAATTCCACACAGATTCAAGGTGAAAGAAGCTAGATTCCACCTCTCAATGTGAAGAATGTCAAAGAAGCATGCTTTAAAACTACTACACCATATAACATTATATACTATACTATATAATTACTCTTTTCATACTGGTAAGAATGGTGACAACAAAAGTAGCAACAATTTATTGAGAATGTTTTATGTTCTGAGTACTTGTCTAAGCAATTTACATGTATTATCTCAGAGATATAAGATTGCTGAGTAGGGTACAGCAGACTGCACTAATCTTCCAGAACTGTGGGAAGGTAGGCAGGTATGCCTGGTAGAAAGGAAGCTGTGGGTCTGCAGGGGCAATTGGAGAGGGTAGCTAGAGAAGGGAGACCTAGCTGGTTGGGGGAAAAGGAAGTGGTAGGAGATAGGGCATACAAGAAAGCATACATCCAACTCAGAAGGAGAGGGAAGCCAGGGAAGATTCTTGGCTGGAAGACCAGTGCTCAGCTGGCTCTGAGAGTGAGGAAGCATTTAATCCTCCCTGAAAGCCTGCAAAATGAAAACTATTGCAATCCCAATTTCAGATGAGGAAACTGAAGGACAGAGAGATTAAGATCCCATAGTTAACAGGTAAATTAGCAAAGTATACATAGATATACTCAAACCAATCTATACAGCTTATACTTGATGTAATTTCATGCATGAAAGTGATTATTTATATACAATGTACTTGTAAATTAAATTACATTGTAAATGAATCAAGGGAGAAAATTTAATAACTTTTCCTCATAACCAAGGCAATATTCTTTTATTATAGTAAATGAGAAATTGAAGGCAAAATGAAGAAAATAAATCCTACCCATAGTGATTGGAAATAAATACAAGGAATTCATTATTTTGTATGATTCAGCAGGAATTCGATGGGAAAAAAGGGATAATAATATTATCAGTTATGTTTTATTTCTTTTATGAAAAAATATTTGATACAAAGTAACAGAATATTAATAGTTATAAATTCTGAAGGATGTATACAAAGATAGTTTTTATAATTTTTAATTTCTCAAAATAAAAATTTAGAAAAATTAGTGATCAATAGTCCCAAAACCCAAGAAAAATAGCTTCACTTCAAATATGAGGTGTATAGCTATTGAATCATTGCACACATGAATGTACACACACACACACAAATACATACCATGGCTCACACAATATAATGCTCATAACGAATGTTTCATAAATAGTTTGCATAAATAGTGGCATCATAGTATTTTTATATGAGGTCCCCTATTTTTGCATGCTTGGTATTTTTCAAGGTTTTTCAATTATAAACAATGCTTGGATGAGCATTATTTCAACTGAATCTTTGTCCACATATCCAAGATTATTTGTTTAGGATAAATTCCTCAAGGTAGCATCACATGGGCAAAGGATATACACATCAAAATTTTTATATCATATTGAAGCAAACTCTAGAGGAAAATTAAAGTGTATATATAGAGAGAGAAGGAGCAAGGAGAAATCCCTCCTAAAGTTTCCTGCTTGATCTTTTGTAAGAAGAATCAAAATACTCATATGTCAGGTTCCTTCAAGTTAGATGCCTGCAATGCTGTCTCTGAATCTCTTGAAGGGCTATCATATGGGAAATGTAGGCCCTGAAGAAAAGAGACCTTAATAAAATAAACCCCAAGGTTCTAGAGCTATGTATGCTGTTCTGCTGTCTTGTCCTAAAAATAATTGGCTCATTAACTAGATAGTCTTACTCAGTCCCATTATCAAAGACAAATAGGAGAATAGGCTGTGGGCTTGCATACTTTCACGGCATACCAATTATTCTTTGGATACAATGCTGTGGGTACAGCGTTCTTTGATATTAGGAAAATGCTAAGTGAGATTTAGGCCAAATCTATGATCTAGGTACACACAGAGAGTGGAAAGGGAGATAGAAAATGGTAAAGGGAGAGGAGTGCAGGCACTGAGAGTCACTTCGTGGAAAAGGGAAAGCATCAAGAGCTTATAGCACAGGACAAAGATTTGGCTTCTCTCTTCACATCTGTGTAATTTTAGATTTCATATAAGTGGGGGGTTGTGAGAGCGTCACTGGTGCTCTGAATGATTACAAATTCTATGCTTGCAGAGGTGAATGCCATTAAGAAAATCTGTTCTGTCAGTATATAAGGACTATTCTCCCTGTTCCACATTATGATGCTGCCCCCCAAAGGCAGACTGGAAGAACGTTGACAAAGAAAGTATCACAAGGCAATGGGTTTACTGGACAGCATAGCTAAAGAAATCTTTCCTATTTCAGTCACAAAGCTTGTACTCTGAGGTGCATGTCAGGCAGTAGACAGAACCAGATTAAGGGAAAGGTCAGCTAAGCAATTACTCTGGCACTCACTTAGATGTTCAAATGTGAATGGAATTCATTGACTAAATGTAAATTGGAGTTACTCTCACCAAGGTAACAATGACTTTAAGGTAGAATTTAGAAAACAAAGTAAATCAAAACCCTTGCCCTCATTTTCTACAAACCTATCTCTGTTGAGTGAATATTTCTACAGTGTCACACAAAACTAGAAATCAACTCAGTTAGAAAAAGAATATTGGTATTCAGTCTCCTACTCCAGGGCTCTTTTTGCTGAACTGTGTGGGTTCTTGAAAGCCAGGTATGTGTGTAGTCAAGTTATCTTTTAAGCTATCATGTGGAGAATGGATGGGGAGATTTTTCTTTTTTGGCCTTTTCCCCTTTAAAATTAAAAGTCACCTTTAATCATTTAACATGCACAGTTTGACAAAGTCAATCAGTCTTTCCACCATGCTTCTGAAAAAATACAAGGGACCCTAGAATGCTTTGATAACCTTCCCATTTTACATGTTAATTTGTAAAATTTTAGTTACACCTTGCTTTAATTTTGTTGGAGAAAGCATAGGCTTTGGAGTCAGATAGGCCTCAGTTCAAGTTCTAGTTCAATATAATATAGTTCATTTATGCAATGGAGTACTATACATTCATAAAAGATTATAATGTTGATACTTCTTAGACCTGGAAGTCTTGACATAAAAGAGCATACATAATATATTGTGGGAAAAATAGCTATTAGCAAAATATACATAGTATGTTCTGATTTGTATTTTTAAATATATGCATAAGTATTATATATTTGTAGAGAAATATGTCTGAAAGAACAGATGCCCAAGTATTAATAGTGTTCAGCTCTGGACAATGGGAGTAGAGATGGTTTCAATTTGTTTTCCTTTTGTGTATCTGTTTTTACATATTTTTTCTGCATGTGATGATCACTATATAGCTGTAAAATTTGTTTAAATTATAAAATCTGAAGAAAAAGTAAATGACATTGCTGTTGTTATGAACGAAATATGACTTCTATTCAGAGGGTTCCTTTTAGAGGTTATCACTCTAAATTTTCCTATCTGAAGTCTAGATAGAAATATTGGGCCCAGTATTCCTCATTAAAGGTAGTCACTTCCAAGACAATGAAATCATTCCTCATATGTAAATCTATTTGGGTCATATTGTCCACTGATGAGCAATCACCTTCTATGAATGTTGAGGGCCTTTATTGCTTTCTTACTTTCAATCTTAGGCTCTCTTCTATTTTGTCCTGTTTTCTAAATTATTGCTAAGATACAAGCTTAATTATTACTATCTTATGTTTTTAGATCATATCTATCCCTGTTTTCCGTGCCAGCTTCCTTTCACCTCCCCCTTTTTGCTGCACGTGCCTACATATAACACCTTGGAGAATCATTATTCCATTTTGTGCTCTGGTGGAGGTTAGGAAGAGTTAAAAAAACTAATATTATAGAATGCTCAAACTGAAAGAAACCTTGAAGATCTTAGAAACCATCTAGTTCTTCATTTAACAGATGGGCATTTTTTTCATGTTCTTGTTTTAAATTTTATTTTAAAAAATATAAACTACATTTTATTTGTAATACAGTTTTCATTTTGGAAAAGAAAGTCATAAGATATTGAACCTGGGAGGAAGCAAACCTTCTTACCTGTGGAACTATGAGCCAATAAATTCCTGTTGCTAAGCCAACCCACCACATGATATTTATTTTAGCAGCTAGGAAGCTAAAAAAGTTTGGGATGTCATTTAGGGGTCTCATACTATTAAAAGATCTGGAAAACACAGAAGAAGGGTAGTACTAGGAATAAGAATTGAGCTGACATATAGCACTTACTGTGTACCAGGCACTATTCTAAGTACTACATGTACATTAAATCATTTAATCCTCCTAACAGCCCTATGAGATAGGTACTGGTTTCAGCCCAGTTTTAGAGATGGGGAAACTGAGGCATAAAGAAGTTACCTAATCTGCCTAAGGTCATAGAGCTAGTATGTGATAGAGCTGGAATTCAAATCCAAAGAATATGGCTTCAGAGTCCATGCTCTTAAACTCTTTGATATATTGATTATTATTTTCCATAATACAGCAATAACATAGATACACATAAGGATTGTAATTCTCCATTGCATACACAGCTCGACTTTTTATTGCCATTGTCATGGGCTTATTTGGCTTCTTAGTAATTTACTATTCTACTATTCAGGGGGGTACAAAATCAAATGTTATCAATACACCCAGCCAGGGCAAGCCTAATGACATGTTGAATAAATAATGTCCTTCAGAAACATCAGAATTGTTCCAGTGTGTATTTAGAGAAAGCAAAGAAGTGTAGCTAACCATTCTGGAAGAAATTTTACTATTTCATGTAACAGGTTTTTCTTCAAATCCTGTAGAAAATCTTCAAGGACTTTAAATGTATTAACTCTTTGGACACCCTTTTGGAGAAATATAATCTACTATGCCCATTCTATAACTGAGAAGCTTAAATGATCATAATTCAACTGGGTGGCCCATGGCTAAGAAATTCAGCCTGATTTAAGTTTATGTTCCTTCCTCCATTATCCCACACCTTTAATATCCACCCCCTGATTGGATATTCCCCTGATTTCTGTCTATACAATTTGGAAAAATCATGCAGTTCTTTTGGAGGGTAGTGTACCTTCTTATGGGTCACACTTTGAACCTCATCTTTTGGGATATATTGGGACTTCAGTCTAGTTATAAGGCTTGAAGGAAAGAGAGGTCATAGGGGTGAGCCATGAGAGGAGTTAGCGGTCTCTTGCATACCACCTAAATCAGGACATTCCATTACATGTGGTGAAACAGGTTTAATCTCTTCAGATGGAAAGGTTAGGCTGTTTCTTCAGGGGAGACAGTTACTGGTTTATCAGGGAAAGTAGTTTGAATCTCCTCAGATTGAGGTAGGATGGCTGATTCATCAAGGCAGACTGGCAGTCAGGTGCCTGATTCCTCAGGTCAGATCGTTACAGGTTTATCAGGTGTTTTAGTTGGCCAAATGGGTGCTGAAACAAAGTACCAGAACTCTGCTGGCTTTTATAAAGGGTGTTTATTTGGGGTAGAAGCTTACAGTCACAAGGCCTTAAAGAGTACAACTCAAGATACCATAAGAGGTACTTTCTCACCCACAGTCATTGGTCATGTGTTGAAGCAAGATGGCGGGTAATGTCTGTGAAAGTTCAGCCTTCCTTCCTCCTCTTAAGGCTCTGTGGCCCCAGCTTCTTCCAATCTCAGCTGTAGGCTGGCATAAGGCTTGTCTTGCTCCCCAGGGCTCATTTTTTCTGAGCTCAGCTGCTATGGTCTCTTCACAAGGTCAGCTGTACACTATCAGGCTAATCTCTGTCCAGGGCCTGTGCCATGTCTAATGAGCTGTCTCTCTTCCTCTGTGTTCTTCTTCTCTGTGTATCTACTTCTGTGTGAAAGTCTGTTTTATCAGCCCACCAAGGGGCTTGGGACTCTACACTGGGTCACACTGTAATGATGTGTTTGAATCAAAGCCCTAATCTTAACATAATTTAATCAGACATCTCAGCTGAATCTAATACAATCAAAGGGTTATCACGCCCAGAGGAACAGACCA
>JAQZBX010113556.1:0-10095 GCA_029593785.1 Cabassous unicinctus
ATCAGCAATAAGGCTGTTTCACTTTCTTATCATTTGAGTGCTCACTGGAGTGGCACTTTTAATTTCCTTCAAGAACCTTTCCTTTGGCTAACTGTCTGGCACAACAGGCCTAGCTCTCAGTCTATCTCGGCTTTTGACATGCCTTCCTCATTAACTCTAGCTTTTGATTTAAAGTGAGAGATGTGCGACTCTTCAAGTAGGTGGGTTGCCAAGTGTGGGAGAAAAAAAAAAAAAATTTTTTTTTTTTTTTTTGAAGTTTCTGGTTCTCATTCCATTTCTTAGTAGATGAGTTCGCTACCTACACTTGAGTAAAACTCGATCCCTTCCCTCATGCTGAAAACCAAAGTCAGCTCGATTTTCAAATTATAAATCTTCCTTTCATGAGCTATTCATATCCAGCAAGGGGATTCAAATCATTTTCTTACTGACAATGGCACTGCTTTTCGTATGAAAGCATTCAATGCAATAGCTAGCCCATTCACTGGACCTCCTTCTCTGGGAGGTTCAAGGAAGAATCTTAGAAAAAGAGACAGAGGTTGATAATGATACAATTTTAGATTAAAAACCCTATTAACTTTCTTTGTGTTAAATGTAAAGGATGCATAGCAGACCAGAAATTCAGATGCATAATACCCGTAACAGTAATTCTCCAAGTTTGTGATATATGTATTAAAGATATATGTAATAGAAATAAATTTAAAAAAAAAAAAAAAAAGATATACGTAATATATGCAACTATTAACTGAAGTACTTGTGTTTCTCTTTACAAGACTAAATTATTTAAGTACTAAGCATACTTTACATTGAAAACTCGCTGTATTTGGGTCTCCAAACTGAAAATCCTTTTAGGTGTTTCCACCTGTGAATGTTCAAAATAAAGTGAAACACATTAAATCCAATAGGTCTTGAGATAGAAATATCCGTATTTTAAATTCAGAGGCTATCCCATGGAACAGGAACCAAACTGAAGTCTTGCCACTAGTAATCATTTCACAGATCCCTAGATTTAGTTAATCTTGGCAACAAGAAAGCAGCCAAAGTGCCTTTCTTTTCCCTCAAGGTGCGCTACATCTAAATCAAGTTAACTAGAGGGTGGGTGTGAAGGAGGAGGCTGCTTAAGGGTCAAAAGCTTTTAAATAAATTCTTCCAAGCAATACCTGAAATTTACAAAGGTACACAAGCTCAAAACATACCCCTGGGGTACTGTGGGAACAATGGATGCAAAAATTAGGAGTAAGAAGGCAATTTTCAACTTATATAAATTGGAAAAACAAAGAGCCTAAGAATTAGTTTGTGAAAAATTCAAATCTTAAAAACGTTCACTAGAGCAAATTAAGAGTTCCTTCTCTGTGCCAGATCACTTAAAACCTGCAGGCAACTAGTCATTTAAAACAAATCACAAAGACTCTAAAAGACTCCTTTTTTTAAAAGCTACACAAAAGTGTCAAAAAGTAAGTTTATAAAGTCAAGCATCACCTTCCAATCCTTCCAACACCCTTTGGGGACTGCCCATGTTTTCCCAGTTAAATTAAAATTTGAAGACAGAGCTACAAGGTCTTCAGATCATCAAGCAGAAAGTCCCCATAGTTCTTACCCTCTTCTGAAAAGAGGATGATGACCAAATAAAGAAAAATTAAGCAAATGGGAACAATTTCAAAGCACGTATTATTAAAGCAAAGTTTTTACTTTAGAGTTTATGGATAATCTATGTTTGTGCAATTGAGTTCAAAAAGCCAGCTACACAAAGACAAAATGGGAAAGACCATATGTGAAAAAGACAAACGTTTAAGTTGATAGCAGTCTGGTTAAGGCTGCCAAAATAGCTAAAGCTGCAATAATAAAAGTACTGTTATTCAGAATGGGGGTAGTGTTATGACCACTGGACTCTGCAATACTAATCAAGTTATAGACAGCTGTCTCACAGAGCAATCCAGATAGAGAAGTATGTTCAAGAGGTAACATTTTAGGTTCACCAAACCCAAAAACGGTTAAAAGAAGCTAAATATAACAAAAAACAAGCAAGCGCACGTAACATTCACTAATAAAATAATGCATGTAAAAAGTGTTTTATAAAATACAGTAAGCTAGTCAACTGTCTATAGATAAATAATGGCTTTCAAATACCTGAGCAGCTATCATGAAAAGACATTTTATGAGGAGGAAGGAACAAAACTAGCACCAACACGGAAGTTGCAGGAAGAAATTTTCTCCCCAAGATGAGTAAAGGCTTTCTAATAGGTGCTGTTGTGCAAGGAAGTGGTAAATTTCCATCCAAGCCAAGTATGGACAACCCTTTCAGGGAGTTACTATAAAGGGACACATATATAAGTCTGTGCTACATTCTATGATTTAGTTCCTAATATGCAACTAACAAGCTGAGAAGACCACAGGCAAGTAATTGAACCTATCTAAGACTTCAGTTTCCTCACCTATAAAATAGAGTAGCCCAAGTACTATCCAAGTCCTCTTCCAAACCCTAACAAAAGTCCATGATTCTAAGAGCATTACTACAGAAAAAGAGAAAAATAAAACCATGTACATTAGAGTACATGGATTAGCTAGATTTAATTCTCATGCCATAGAACCACCACCTCAAAAGAAAACATTGACAGTATTTTTAGTATGGTGGGGATAAATTTTACCAAAAGCAACAGCTTATAAAAGACTTATTCTAAGAGAAATGTAAAAAGACCACCAGTAGAGCCTACTATATGGTAAGCACTGATTTTCACTAATATTAACTCATTTAACTTTTGTTTAAAGTTACCATTAGGCCTTTCAGAGATTTCAAAAAAGTTTAAATCGCTACAATTGTTTTAATTAAAATATTACTTCTCCTACCATTATTCTTTCAACCTACAAAGGCTGGGAAGAAGAGGCAGCGGCATATATATATACAATTAATTGCTCATCAAAAATGAATTCTTTCCTAATAGTATTTTTAATTTTTCTACATCTTTAGATATAAGAGACCAGATAAAATAAAATAATTTTGCTATTTGCTGCCAGCAATAAAAATATATAATCAAAGGGATCCTACTCATAAAAGCCACAAGAACAAAGATGCTCAAGCATACCCTTACAAAACAGACTAAATGAATATAAAGAAAACTGGGCAACCCATATTCTGGAAAGATATTAATTTCGAATTAGCATTTGGGTTTAAAGCAACTTCAAAAGTGCCAAAGCAAAATAATATAAAAATAAGTAGTTTTGCGATACTAGTTAGCTACTTGGGAAAAGCAGGCAGAGAGGCCTTATTTAAAGATCCTACTATAAAGCAACTAAAAATGTTTTGATGGATAAAGGACTGATTTCTAAAATTAAAAACTCTAAAAACATCCAAAATAGGAATTCTCCTATTAATATCTGGAAGAATGAAGGATTTCCACTATTTATTTATATTGGTATGTTATCCAAGTTTAGTTTTCCGTATTTTTAACAAAGGATTAATATTCCTGCTTCAACAAATAATCATAAAAATGGGTAAGAAAACACTACTCTCCAATATTTAATTAAAACATGAGAACAGCCAACCTCAATTTTTAATGCATTTCTCATCCATCAGTTTAGCAAACATTTTTAAAAGGATCATTTTCCATGCTAATAGGTGTAGTTAACACTGCTGGTATGAATACAACCGAGATAACCTTTTTGTAAAGCTACCAAACAAAATATGACACAAGGGTTTGTAAAAACACTTCTGTTTCACATATCCGTGGGTTCTTTGCTTCAAGCAAGAAGTCTGTATTACTTTGTCATCAAGAAAAAGAGCATATTTTTTAATTAGCCCAAGGAAGAGTAAAATTATAGTACTATCTTTTGAAGGAAAGAAAGGCTTATTTTACAAAGTCCTATGACTTTCAAAAGTTCTATTGTTTGCAATAGAAAGTACAGATTGCACATATCTACATTTCTTATAGTGTGCCAACTTTGGGGATAATCAAGAATATTTGTTGAATGAATAAATGAACAAACAACTGACCAAACACTAATCTAAAATAGAACAAGAGATGCCAGATTCCCACACCTCAGTACAAGAGGCCTATAACAAACTTCTGAAATAGCATTACGCTACTAATTGCATATTCTTTTTTTTTCGGGGGGAGAGGGGGGATGAGAAATTTTATTTGGCTCAATTAAGAGCCCTTAAACATAGCTCAGATCACAAGCATATAGATTACACAAAATGTTAAGAGGATTGCAAGGCTATACACAAAATTAGTACAAAATTAGACAGGCCAACTACAAGACAGAAAAATGGCCTCTTCACTGCAAAAAAACTACAAATAACTAGGATTTTATCAGTATCCATTGCAAGAAGCACCCCCCAGGAGCACCCACAACTTTGCCTTATAAGCACCTTCCAGTAAAAGTAGAAAGGTATGTTTAATCGGTGTTATATACATGTTTCTAGTAATTCCCCAGAGTATCTGAGAAGGGACCTGCTGTAACTGGCAAACCAGGAACTCAATACTAATCCCAGCAATACCTGAAGGTTTGAGCCCAAAAGCATATTCATATTTAAACCAAAGGAAGTCGAACCAACCTCTACCAATTCCTGTGGCTCTCTAAATGAACTTCTAATACAAAAATACACACTCAGACCCAGGAATCTTTCTAATAACTTATGAAAATAAAAGCACATAAGGACAAGTTTTGTTAAACCTTTATAAACAGCCACCAATTGCAGGTATAAGTTGGCAGGTACATAACATAACCTGTACATGTGCTCATGGAAAGCACTATCTAAAAACAGGAAACAAACGAAGATTATAGCCAGGGTATACTATAGAGCAAAAGATAAATCTAAAGAAAGGAATTAAGATCCTTTAGAGTAATTGGGGATATACGTATTTGCAAACCCCACCCCCACAAAAGGAATGATAATGATATGCCCATAACTTTCTGTGTGACAAGAGGGAATTTTAATCTTCCCAAGCTAAACATATTGCTACTTTGTATCTTTTTCCACACAGGTCAGAAGGCATGTGTAACTCCCCAGGATTATGTCACATTATTCGAATGGCACACAGAAGATCAATAAATTATTGAGGTAAATACTCATTTGTTTAAAGTTCACCAGGAACTGAATATTCTAAATTGGGTCTGCAATTCTTAACATTGGGAACCAGGTCATATTCTTTATTAGGGGGTAAAAGGAAAGGGTTTGGCTGAAAATACATCTTTTAGGATTGATAGACACATACTATACAAATTCTAGCATTCAATCCAAAAATCTGCTTCTTATATTCTGCTTTAAATTCACTCTACACTAAGAAAAGCTGTGGGGATTTGTTTTGCATGAAAGCAACGGCCTTTTTTCTAGTATGTCTTAAGAACACAGGCAAACTCAAGAGTCCACAGTCCAACCACTTACTATCATGTTCCAACTCATCACCCAGCCCATATTTCAATACAGACATCACTTTTGCCCTAAGATTCTTATGAAAACGGATCTATAGACTTATGCAACAGAAATGTTTTTTTCCTAAATCCCCCAAATCTTCTTTATCTACAATTTTAGAGAGTTATCTAGAAGAGATATCTTTGTGAAGAACATTGCTGTGCTATGTTGAAAGTCTGATTCTCAAGGGCAAAGCAGAATTTTCATGCACTAAATAGCTCCATAATACTATTTAAAAAAAAAGACAAAAAACTCAAAAAAGCATAAATTGTCAAGCTGGTAATAATCAGCCTACCTCCAACAGCTTACAAAACCTGTTCTGTTGTAAACTAGCAAATCAAACTATAAAACTCACCAGAAGTATGTCTAAAGTAACATAAGCTTTAAGTGAAATAATAAGCATGGGCGTGCTACATCCATATTAGCTTCTCTAAAGCTTTTTTATTCATTAAATAATCGAGGGGCATTAGATAAAAAAAAATAAATATAAATAAAAATGATCCATAAGCTCTTCAGAATATCTTATATTTAAATAGGATTTAATTTTCACAGGAATTTCAATTTACTCATGGGATCCTCTTAAAAACTATAGGAAACAGGACAGGCCATCAAGCCATCTCTCTTTTACAGATAGGGAAAAAGAAAGGTTACACTGCTTAATCAAAGTCATGAAGTGACTAAATGGCTTATTTGGCCCCTGGTCTTATGACAGTCCAGAGCTCTTTTTTCTACACTTATCCTCACAGTAAAGTTGAAAAATACCACAGGAATTTGACAGCCTTAAGAGTTTTCATATCCAGATGTTTCTTCTTTTTAAAACATAAAAGATCCAATGAACTGACCAAGAAATATATTGCTTAAAATTAGAATGACCTGGAAAAGCCAAGGTACTTGAATGCAAAAATATGATCCAATTAAAAAAGTGAGCATGTTCAAAATGCAACAGAGAAGAAACCAATAGATGTATTTTGTGTTACTGATTTAAAAATTCAAAACATGTTTTAAAGAGAAAAGAGCAGTGGCACAAGTGTAGCTCAGCAGATGAGCACCTGCCTGGCATGTACAAAGTCCAGATTCAATCCCTGGTACCTCCTTAAAAAAAAAAAGAGAGAGAGAGAGAGAGAAGAACACCTCAACTGAAAAGATAGTATGTTATCACATTATCTCTTGCCTGACCAAATCTAACAAATATTTCAGAATGTTTATAAAAAGCAAAAGCTTGGGCCAGAAAGGGAAAAGGTGTGGGGGAAAATTTAGCTGTTTTCCAGAAGAGGCAACAGCTGGTAACAGAAAGAAGGCTGTATTGCAGTGTTTTCTCCAAGTATGGTGCAATGATCACAAGTATTAGGCTGACCTATGAGGCAAAATCCTTGGCAGAACGGCCTAGGGATGTGCATTTTTAAAAAACAAGGTGTGATAGAAAGGACTGGGAAAATGGTGGAGTAGAAAGCTCCACGAACCAGTCCTTCCACCACAACAACTGTTAATCTCGCAGGAGCTGCCTGAATCAACTATTTTGAAATTCTAAAATCTAGTAGAACACTGAGCAAATAAAAATAAAAAAAACTCAGAGGACTGCACAACACAAACAGTGAACCCTAAATGTAAACCATGGACTATAATTAATAGCACAATTATTAAAAAGTTCTTTCATCAATTTAACAAGTGTACCAACTAATGCAAGGTATTATAATAGGGGAATATGTAAGAACTCTATTTTTCTGTAAACCTACAACTTCTACTGGAGAACACTAGAGTAATTCTAATGAATATAAACTGTAAGACCCACCTGAGTACAAATTGGGCATGAGTTTAGGGTAGAACTAACCTTGGCTTTGGTAGCTGCGTAATTTGAGCACTTACTTACCCTAAGCCCTAGTTTCCTCACTGGTAAAATTAAGAGTATAGGGAACACAATCTTCCTACTTCATAGAAAAAGTTGTAAAGCATCAAGGGAGATGGTTTATAGAAAGTGCTTAGCCCAGAGTCTTGATACGTATTAAGTACTCAATAAACAGCAGCTACTATGGTAGAAATCTTCCATATTTATAAATATTTAATACTTCTGACATAGTGTACTAAATAGAAAAGCTTTATACATTGTTGCCACATTCTGCCCCTTTCCCCACAACCATTCCTAAAAGAAAGCTGCCCTTTTAAAAATGAGAACCACTAGCATGATTTAAACAGGAGGAATCCCTTGGGGAGAAGGAGCAAATCAATACTTTCCCTGAAGGACGACTGGAATTTTGTCAAATTTTATGGCTCAGACCATAAACATACACAATTTGTTTTATGTTCACTTACATAACCATCACCTTGTTAGACCATGAGGAAAAATCACCCCAACCATAAACAGGAGGAAAATATTTAATTTACTGTTTATCAAAAGCAGGCAAGTTTTACACCTTCAAAGACAGAGGCTCTGAGCCAATCTTTAACACAGGGTTTTTAAAAAGAGCACAATGTGTTAAAAAGCCTCTTCCATCCCAAATCACAATCTTCAATCACTTATCCTGAAAAGAATTCCTTCCTCTCTCTAGACTCCTGAATCTAATTACTTGCCAAATTCAACAAATTCTTCTTTATCTCTCATACATTTTCTCCTTCCTTTCCACTATAATACTACTATAATTCTAGCCATCTTTCCATTTTGACCTGAAGGTACAAGTTTAGACCCTTGCCATAACAACAAAAATAAATAGGATTTCTGTCTCCATCCCTCTAATCTCCTGGTCTGTTAACTTTTTCTGTAAAGAGCCAGAAGAAAAATATTTTAGGCTTTGAGGACCAAAAGGTCTCTGCCTCAACTAGTCAACGCTGCCATTGTAGTTCTTGAGCAGCCATAGGCAACATGCAAATTATTGAGCAGGGCTGTGTTCCAATAAAACTGACTTCTCAAATCTAGCCTTGGGCCACATTTAGTTTATAGGACATAGCTTGCTGATCCCTGCTAATTCAACCAGCTAACCTTCCTAAATTCCAACATACATCATGTGATTTCTAATCAAAAAGCCCCACTTTTTATAAAATAAATCTCAGAACTCCTTAGCCTGATACTTAAGGGCTTCCTCCACATCGGTCTAATCTTCATTTGGCTTCCCACCCTCAATCTAGGTCTAAAACTTAGCTATTCTCCAAAAAGTCCCCTTCTCCTTCCCAAGAAAACTTCCTTCTCTTTACCAGAACTTTCATGGCACTTTATATCTTCTATGACAATTATTGCTTTGTATCTTATACCACGACATAGAATTATGTAAACATCTTTAAAAAAAAATCTTAGCTCTCTTAAGCCTGTGAACACTATCTATGAGTCATTTCTATATTTTCCATAGTACTTTACAGTGTTCAAATATTTAACAATTAAAGTTTAAAAAAAAATATTCCTACAATTAAAAGCCTTCACATAAGACAGCACTTTTAATAAGCCTGAGACCCTCAGTCTGTATTAATAAAGTATATTGCCTAAAAACTAATAAAACTGACTCTACAAGTTATACCTTCAAAATTCAGTCTCATTACTGAGACAGCATGATAAAGTGGGAAAAGCATGGCTTCAAAAGGCCTGAATTCAAATCCTGATTCTGCCTCTGAGTCTCTGCTTCCTCCCTTGTAAAATAGAGACAACACTATCTCTGGGAGACTAGGAATAACATAACTACTACCTGGAAGACTAGAAATAACTACTACCATTAGTTTATTGGGTATTCAGTAAATGATTATACATCATGACTTTCATAAATATAAATTTCAAAACACCTAAGGTAATTGCAAGGGCCCTATTCTGCCAGCAAAAATTGGTGAGCATCTTCTGTGCCCAGGATTATGAATAAATACATGGATGGAAATACAAGAATAGATACCCGTACTAGAGAAGTTCGGCCTGGTGAAGGAAAGATCCTTTCACAGATAAATAACACAATACAGTAAATGCTAACCTTCCAATTAATTCCTAAAAGATGAAATCTGAAAACTTCTAAATAAATAAAGATCCTTTGTACTTGTTCTCTTAACCAGGAATGCTCTTCCTCAAGATCTTTACAGAGCTTCCTCCCTCATTTCACTTAGGTATCAGCTCAAATGTCACCTCCTCAAGAGAGGCCTCTTTTGACCCCCTTATTTAAAACTGTCACCTCCTTCCTATAACCATCACTTTCAATATCCTAACCCTGTATTATTTCTCTTTATATATCACTTGTTAAGCGGCCTTCAGTCATTTATTCATTGTCTCCCCTATTAGGATAGAACGCCATGAAAACAAGATTTCTTACCGGCAGTTTTATCTTCCCTAGTGACTAAAACAGTGCCTGGAACATCTGCCTTGAAACATATTTATTAAATGAATGAATGACATTTATGAGTGATGAGGCATGTTCCTTCATCATTACAAGCTTATAGTTTCTTTAATTCAACTGCTTCTAACCAAGTCTAGCATGTCAAGGCTACTCCTAGGATAGCTCTTAATTTGAGGCTTCATGGAGTCATTTTAACACTTTTCTTTAAAGAGTTCCAAATCTCAAAAGATCCTAAATTCACAATTTTGGCCATACACAGAATCTCAAAGAACTTAAAAAATACAGATGCCGGAAGCGGGTGTGGCTCAGTGGATAGAGGCCCCGTTTACCATATGGGAGGCCCGGGTTCGCGTCCCGAGGCCTCCTTGTGAGGGCACGCCGGCCTGAGCGGTG
>JAQZBX010113557.1:0-10111 GCA_029593785.1 Cabassous unicinctus
CGCGGCAAGATGATGCAACAAGAGGCACAAGAAAAAAAATATATAATGAGAGACACAACAAAGCAGGGAACGGAGGTGGCTCAAACGATTGGGCGCCTTCCTCCCACATTGAAGGTCCCGTGTTCAGCTTCCAGTGCCTCCTAGAGATACAACACACAGCAAGTGCAAACAATGAGGGGGTGGGGAGAAATAAAATAAATCTTTAAAAAAAAAAAAAAAAAAAGCCTTTGCTTTATTGTGATGAGGATCATGGCGCACATGTGCAGTGAAATAGAGGAAATGTGGGGGGTGGGATTTATCCACGTAGAACTTGTCCAAGTCTGATGAATTCCCCAGACTTGTCCCTGCTCCTCCCATGCCCCATTCCAGAGAAGGTGCCGGGAGGTAGGTGAACTCAGACTGCGCAAGGTGCTGTGAGTCATTTGCTGAAGGTATCGCTATCCCCTGAGGCGAGGCTGTGTGGCAGCTTTGATGGCGGTCAGACCCATTTTGTCTTCCTGCCAGTGGCCTAAATGTATTACTTAATAAGGATATTATGAGGTGTAAGAAAGTGATATGTAAAAGTTTGTTGACTTTTTTTAATAGATCAGAAATGAAGAGCTTTCTTAGTCAGTGCTTAATGGCCGTTAGTGCTGCGCTTGAGCAAAAGCCTGCAAAGAATACAAGCATGAGCATGAGCTTGGGCAGCTTCAAATGGCCCTCAAGCCCCAGAACACAGTGGGGTTGTGTGTCTGTGGTTCTCACCTCTGGGCCAGAAAAGAACTCCTTTAAGGTCTTGGAATCTGAGGGGGCACGCAGTTTTACTTGGTCATGAGATGGTCGCCAAGGTGACTTCTGTTTTTCTTAGACCCAGCCTTCAGTCTTAAAATAATGCGCTGTCTTGTTGGGGCTGAGAAAATGGGCCTGCTGTGCCCCTCGGCTGCACCTCATTAAAGAGCTCATGGCCTGAGCCCTGGACCAGGAGGCAGGAGACCTGGTTTCCACGAAGCCTCACTTGTATTCCTTTTTCTGTTGCTGCTATTGCACATTACCACAAATTTAGTGGCTTGAAAAACACAAATTTTTAATCTCACAGTTCTGGAGGTTAGAGGTCATAAAATCAAGGACTTGTCAGGGCTGCATTCCTTCTGGAGGCTGTAAGGGAGAGTCTGTTTCCTTGCCCTTTTCAGCTTCTGGAAACCACCTGCCTGCCTTGGCTCATGGCCCCTTCCTTAATCATCAAAGCCAGCAACGCAGCATCTTCACGTTACTCTTGCTAATGCTAACTGCGCTAACTTGGACCTGTGTTTCTGTCAATACATCTGCTTCTCTTACCTTGACCCTCCTGCCACCCTCTTATAAGGACCTGTGATTACATTAGGCTCATCCAGGTAACCCAGAATGACCTTCTCGAGATCCTTAACTTTGTCACATCTGCAAAGTCCCTTTTGCCATGTAAGGTAGCATATTTATAGGATTTAGGGATCAGGATGTGGACACTTTGGGGGGGTTATTATTTGGCCTACCCTACCCCAAGCCCAGTCCCATTCTCCCACATCCTCTCCATCCCATTCTGATCCTTTAGAGACAAAACAAATGGATGTTGTACCATTCACTTTCTTATAGGGACATCTTATCCTGCTCTAGGACTTTGGGTTGTATAATTTTAATATGTTATATAAATATTCAGTAGGGCTTAGAGCTCATGAAAAAGGCATTGTACACAGATGGATTGGTTCATTAGAACAATCTGAGACCGTAATACTGTATCAATAGGTGTTTAATATTAATCAATGATAGGTTAAGGTTTTCCAAAAAGAAAGGCCTAGGACTTCTGCTTTCTGAGGGTTCTAGTCTTAAAGCAATTCCATTTATTTATTTTTCTCTGTACTTTGCCACTTTTTTTCCATCCTTTTTTTAATTAGGTAAGTTGTGAGCTTATTAAACAGTCATGCATCATGTCCAGAATTTCTGTGCATCGGCCCTCCAGCAACACCTTACATTGTTGTGGAACATTTGTTACAGGTTATGAAAGAGCATTATCAGACTGTTACCACTAATTATGGTCCATAGCTTATCTTTGATATAGTTTTCCATACACCCCCATTATTAACACCATGTATTAGTGTTGTACATTTGTTGTAGTTCATGAGAAACGCTCTCATATTTGTTCTGTGAACCACAGTCCATCTTCCACCACAGGGTTCACTGATTATACAGTCCCATGCCTTGGATAGTCTATCCAAAGTGTACACTCAGTGACTCTCACTTTCATCACAGAGTTTTGCAGTCATTATCGAATGTTTTCCTTAGTCCAAAAGAAAAATTCCCGTACCCCCCCATTATGAGCCTTAGTGTTGTTATAGTACCTGCTTTGACATTGATGCAAGAATATGACAATATTGCTGTTAACTATAGTCTATAAGTTCCGTTAATTGTATATTTGCCATTCATCACCATATTCTTACCACCTTATAATAGTGATATATATTTGTTCTAGTTCATAAAAGAACATTCTTATATTATTAACCACAATCCTCATCCACCTCTGGGTTCACTATGTTATTCAGTCCCTAGATTACCCTCTAGCTTTCTTTCAATTGACATTTACATCTCTAGATTATCCTTTCAGCCACAATCCCATTTATAAACCAACGGTGTTAGTTATACTCACTATAATGTGTTACCATCAACTCTTTCCATGTCCACACTTTCACAGTCAAGCTAATTGAAAATTGTACATACATTAAGCATCAGTACCCCTTCTCAGCCCTCATCCTATCTCCTAGTAACCTATAGTCTAGGTTTTAACTCCCAGCATTTATTTTTTGCATTTAGTTCATATTAGTGAGACCATACAATATCTGTCCTTTATCTGACATATTTCACTTAGCATAATGTCCTCAAGGTTCATCCATGTTATATATGTGTCCCAATTTCATTTTTTCTTACAGCAGCATAGTATGCCACTGTGGAAAACAGTTTGGTAGAAACTCAGAAGGTTAAATATGGAATCAAATATATGACCCAGCAATTCCACTTTTAGGTATATGCCCCAAAGAATTAAAAACAGAACCCTGAACAGATGTTTGTACACCAGTGTCCACAGCAGCATTGTTCACAATAGCCAAAATGTAGAAACAACACAAGTGTCCCATCAACAGATGAATGGCTAAACAGCATGTAGTATATACATACAATGGAATATTAGTCAGCTGTAAAAGGGAATGAAGCTCTGATACATGCTATGATATGAACCTTGAAAACCTCATGTTGAATGAAATAAGTCAAACATAAAAGGACAAATATTGTATGATTTCACTTATATGGTATACCTAGAATATGCAAATTGACAGAGACAGAAAGTAGATTACAGGTTACCAGGGGCGAGAGAGTGGGGAAATGGGAGGTGTTTTAGTTTGCCAAAGGGCTGCCAAAACAAAGTACCAGAAATGGGTTAGCTTTTATAAAGGGGATTTATTTGGGCTAGACGTTTACAGTTCCAAAGCCATGAAAAGTCCAAATCGAGGTACCATGAGAGGTCCTTTCTCACCAAATTCAGCTACTATTGATTGATTTTTTTTTTTTTTTAAGTTTTATTTTATTTATTATTATTATTTTTAAAGATTTATTTATTTATTTATTTATCCCCCCCTTGCTGCTTGTGTTTTACTGTGTCCATTCGCTGTGTGTTTCTTCCGTGTCTGCTTATCTCCCCCTTGCTGTGAGGTCCTGCTGCATCAGCCCACTGCGCCGCGCGGGCCGGCCGGTCTGCCCTCACAAGGAGGCCCCGGGAAGCGAACCCGGGGCCTCCCATATGGTAAACAGGAGCTCTATCCATTGAGCCACACCCACTTCCCTATTGATTCTGTTGTCGAGGCACATGGCAAAGCAAGATGGCTGCCGATCTCTTGTGAGGCCTCAGCCTTCCTCTCCAGCTCAAGGTCTCTTCTTGAGCTGTTCTGTGGGCCCAGCCTCTTGGGGGCTTCTTGCTTAAGTGATCATCTAGTCCTCTCTCACATGGAAGGATCAGAAATGGCGGCTTCCTTTTTCTTCTGTGTGTGTCTCTCTGCATCTCCGTTTTTATCAGACCTCGCAAGAGGGTGGAGACTCAACATGAATCACATCCCACTGGCATAGTCCAAATGAAAGTCCTAAAGCAATCTTATTAAGTAATCTAATCCAAAGACCTCAACCAAATTTAATGCAATCAAAGGGTATCACACTCTCAGGAATGACTAGTTTAAAAACATAATCTTTCTCTTTTTGGGATTCATAAAATAATCTCAGACTGCCACAGGGGGTATTGCTTAATGGGTATAGAGTTTCCATTTGAGGTGATGGAAAAGTTTTAGTGGTGGATGGTGGTAATGGTAGCATAACATGGTGAATGTAAGTGTATCACCAAAGTATATCCTTGAAAGTGGTTAAAATGGGAAATTTTACATTGCATATATGTTACCACAATAGCAATTTTTTTAAAAATGTGAAGTCAGTAGGCTGCATTCAGAAAGACTAGTTGGTAGTTAAGTAGTTACTAATTTTAAGTAAAAGATAGATATATATCTTTTGTGTTTATACAGTTACTTTGGAAAACTGTTTGGTGCTACTGACTAAAGTTGAATATACCCCATCACCCAGCAATTCTACCTCTAACTGTGTACCAGAGAGAAATCTGTGTATGTGTGCACAAAAGCCATGTACTAGAATGTTCATGTCAGTACTATTTGTAGTGGTGCCAAACTGGAAGCAAAGGAAATGCCTGTCAGCAGTAAAATAAACAAATAAATCATGGTATTTTCATATGGTAGCATACTGTGGGGTAGTGAAAATGAATGTACTCACAGACAGTGTTGAGTAAAATAAGGTGGATGGAAAAATATATATTTTTTCTATGATATAAGATTTTAAAACGGGCATAAGTTAATCTAGGCTCTTAAGAATCCAGATAGTGGTTAACTTTGGGAAGGTTCTGGGAGATGGCGATGAGACTGGGACAGGGCACAAGGAAAGTTATGAGGTGCTGGTAATAATTTAATTTTTACCTGTCTGATGATAATACAGATGTGTTCACTTTGTGACAGTTCATTGGTTTCCCTTATGATTTGTTCACTTTTCTGTCTGTGTTACTTTATGTTTTAAGAAAATCTGAAAATCATGATCCTTAAGTACCTAAGTTTGAAGAGATTTTGTGGGTTTTGCATTATTTTTGGATGAGAGGATTTTATTACCCTTTGGGATTTACAAATCTCTGTCACTGTTTAACTTTGTAATTCAGATGCTTTTGAAGCATGAAACTTTGCATTTGGGATAGATGTTTAACACTTCTATTTAATTACATTTCCTTTTTTCTTCCTGATATATCTCACTGTTTGGACAGATATTCCCTGGGTGCAAATCTTATCATACCACTAACTCCAAGATCTGAAATTTGCTAATAAAACCCTAATTCTGAAGGAGGGTGTTCATCAATTTGAAAGAAGACCAGTATTTCTACTGGAACCCTATCCACGGTGTAACTTTAATTGATGTGGAAACAATATTATTTCCTGGCAATGATACCAAGCCACAGCAGATAATATTCCCAACTGCATTAGGCAAAATCTTTGGGCCTGGAAACAAAAGAAAACTTTTATTATTAAAAGATAATAAAAACACAAAAGGATTAAGTTCTGTTGACCCTATACCCATAATGGAAATGATAGGGCTAGCTTCCATTTATCACTAGTTCAAGAGAGGTTGGGTGCATTTGGCCCATAGTTATGTTGGGTTTGGCTCTCACTGTGTCTTTACTATTTTTGAATTAGTTGCTAACAGTTAAAAATTCGGAGAATCGCACATTTAAAAAAATCATGATTTCTGGCTTTCCGTGAAAAAATGTAAAGATCTGGCAAAACTAGACGCTCATTCCCCAGAACAGCCATTGGCTGGAGCTGCATGGCAGCTGTCCTCTTGCACAGTGCCTGAATGCTCCAGGTTTCTACTTCCATCTTTCCTTCTTGGTCCACATGTCATCCCCTCCACTATTGTTTTATGTAGAGCAGAATTGAGAAGAAAATGACACGCTTCCAGTGTCTACCTATGTCGCTTGGTGACCATGCCTGTCTGGCCGAGTTAGACTGAGTTTGGACCTTCTGGATTCTTGCAAGGTGCTGAGCTAGGGATTTTATGTGCATTGCCTCACCTATTTCTCCAGACAGTCTCACACTTGTCCTGTTTTACAAATGAGGAAATAGGCTTTGGAAGTTGAGCTGGTTGGCCAAGGTCACTCAGCTAGTGAGTGAGGGAGACGGCACTCAAGTCCAGGCCTCGTCTACACTGGCACCTTCACTGTTTCCCAACAACTTGCAGGTACAGGTATCATTGGTTTTGGCAATTCAAAGTCAATATGCTCAAGTTTCAGACAAGGATAAGATGCATCCTGAGACAAGTGAAAAGGGGTTGTCTTGAATAGGAAGGCAAACCAAGTTTCCTGGCTGGCAGGATTATCATAGTCAGTATCTGCAGGCAAGTTGATTCATTCTTTAATGGAATTTGCATTTTGTTTCTGCCATAGATGCATACAATTAAGAGCAGGAACAGACTTTAGGAATCACCTAGGCAGGCTTACAACCTAAATAGATAAAACCTTTGAAAACTGCACAAGGCCTTTATATAGGGTAGGGGTTGATGGTGGGTAGAACATGTTCCTAAGGGACAGGTAGACCTGAGCTTGAATTTTTGCTACACCATTTAAAACATAGAGGGACAATGTAGAAGTTACTTAACTTCCTTGCAGGTCAGTTTCTTTTCCATGATATGGGGAGCATGAGATGTAGCTCATACAGTCATTACAAAGATTAAATAAAGTCCTGCTGTAGAATGGCAATCATTCCTTTAACTTCATTTTCTTGCCCTTCTAATTTTGTCCTCAAATCCTGGAATATCACCCTGGGAGTGATTCAGGAGATCACCCATCCCAAATAAAGCACTTGTTTTACAACTGGGGAACCAAGACCTGGAGAAGTGTGACTTACCTGAGCCCACAGGCTCAGCCAGTGGCTTCACTGGAACCACCACCGTGCTAGCCTGTGTCACTCCTGCAGTCAGTGCTCGCTGGCGACCTCTTCATCAGCATTCAGTACTAGCAAAGGCAGAACAGAAGATGAGTGTCAAATGTGTTCATTTCTATCCACTTATATTTCCAGACATTTGTAACATTCCCTTTAGGTATCAGATAGCAAGGGAGGAAGATTTCTGAGACACACCGTAGCTGTGATCAAAAATGGACCTGCAGTTAGTTTTGTACTTAGTGGCCACGTTTGGAGAAAATTAAATTGTTTTATATAAATGACTTGGTGCGTGAGAATTTTAAGGAGCAATGAAGAGCAAAGGACCATCCTTTGATATCAAGTTGTCACTTCCATGAGAGATTGTCTAATAGGGCTGTAGCTGAGCCAGCCACACCTGCTTCTAATTCCCAAACCTCTCCTTTAAAGCCCTATGTTCTCAGTAGAATAACGTAACCTCTCTTGACCCAAATTGCCTCTTCCAAAATTGGGAAGGATTAAAAGGAATCCAGTGTGCCTCGCAGGGGGTAGGTTTACAAAGTAGTTTTCTGCTCAGCAGCCTCTTTGAACATGTTGACCATGCTTTCTGGAGGAAAACCCTACTCAAGGGGTCAACAGTTGAATGCTTTTAAAGCATGCAGCGTTCTGAAGAACCCTGGCAATGCCAAGGTTCCTTCTTTTTCTAGGATGGCACCTTTATTTAATGGATATTTGGCACTTTTGCTCCAGCAGAGGGCACTCCTTGCCCCATTTGATACCTATCAATGAATTCCCTTTGTGAGCAAAGCTTGGGTATTGAAGCTTGCAGTGATGTCCCAGGCAAGACGCCTCCCCATCACACTGTTTAGTAGCAGTTTTGAGATGGTCTCATTGCACTGTTTAATGTGAACTTTCTCCATATCTCTGCCCCCAGAATCCCATTAGGGAGGGAGGGATGGGTGTCCCATTTCAGAGATGAGGTATGTGAGCTTCAGAGCAATTAGTTGGATCACTCAAGGTTATTCATTCATTCATTCATTCAGCAAACACAGACACTATTCTAAGGCCTTGGAGATAAAACTGTTCCCTCTTCTCCTGGAACTTGCTTTCTAGTGGAGGAAGAGAGTTGATTAACAGTCAAATTCGTACAGTGTTGTGTGCTAATAAATACTATAAAGAAAGATCAGAGTGAGAGGATAGAGAGAGAAAGTATCAGGGAGATGGGCTTGGGAGGAATGGGGAGTGGGAAGAGCTATTGGAAATTGGGCAGCCTGGACACGCCTCTGTGATGGGTGACATTTGAGCAGAGCCCGGTGGAGATCAGACTGGGAGGAAAAGCATTTCAGGGGAAGGGAATGGGAGACGTAAGGGGACCGAAGCAGAGATTGCTTGATGCCTTTGTAGAAGAGCAAGGAGCAGTCAGCATGGCTGGAGAGTAAGGAAGGAGAGAGAGTGGTGGAGGAGGGAGGATGGGAAGGCAGGGGCCCAGCCTCCAGGCCTTGGCAACTGGGATTGGAGCCCTGTGCACTGACTACCCCTTTACCTTCCTCTCTGCCTCCTTGGGAAGCTTATTCCGGACTTGGCTTTAGCTGCTAATCGAAGGTTCAAGAGGTACCTGAAGAAAGTATTTCCTCCTCATGTCTATAAGGAGAAACCTAGATCTCTGGTTGCAGAATTTGCTAGATGGTAAGAATCACTTGAGGTGTTTGTTAAAAAAAATGGACTCTCCGCCTACTCTGGGACACTTAGGAAAAATACAGTTTCCAGGGCCCTGCCCCAGACCTGCTAGATCAGAGTCTGCAGGGGAATGGCCTCAGGAGGCCATTTAACAAGTGCTTCAGGGGTCTTTCTCTTCTAGCAGGTCGGAGAGCACTGACCTGGACTCAGGAGCTTGGATTTAGTAGTAGTCAGCTTGGTGATGACAGCGCTGAGTGAGCACCTACTACACGGCAGCCTCTCTCTAGACTATCTCCTTTACCTTAGTCCTCACACCGAATTCCTGAGGGAGAGATTATCCTTCGCAGATTATTGTTTATTCTTCCATTGATCACTTGCATACTGATTTGCATGCCATTTCCATGAATGCACCTCTTTGTCAGAGTTGTCCTGTAGAGCCAATAAAACAATGGTGGTAAGTTTCTTAGAACAGTCCCTGGCAGGTACTGAATTTGAATAGCACTGTGTGCTGAATACATTGTTGTCATTATTAGTATTTACTCTATGATTTTCTCAACTTCAGATGGTGAGGTCTTGCCTTATCTTAATCATCTCTGAATCCTTAGTCTCTGGCACAATACCTGGAATACAGTAGATGCTCGTTAAGTGTCAAAGTGTCAGAAATAAGAATAATATTAACTGCCATTTATTGAGCATTTATTCATGCATCCAGCACTAAGCCCTTTACTTTTATTAACTCATCTGTTCCTCAGAGTTACCCTAAAACAGGGCTTCTTAACAAGGGGTCTGTGAGCTTGAACTGAAATTCAAAAAAACTTTATTCTTGTGGGGACGTGTTGGTGTTGGTGTGATACATTTATTAAATAATACACAGTATAGTGTGGACTTAGTAGGGGGTCCGTGGAACACAAGGTTTAAGAACCCCTGCCCTAAAAGGTAGGTACTAATATTATTCCCATTTTGCAGATGAGGAAACCAAGGCACAGAGAATTTCAATAATTTGCTCAAGTTTCCACAGCTAGTAAGTGGTGGAGCTAAAGTTCCTTTTGCCTCTGAAAGTGACCTGATTTCAGATCTCTTTCCCTTTTCTGTGTAAGGTCACTGCCTCCTTAGTTCTCTAGAGACATCTCCCTGCGTGTGGATAACCCTTCACACATCCTGGGACAATGCACCGAATCAAACAACTTCTCCAGACTAAGCAGACTCAGTTCTGTAACCTTTCTTATTTTTAAACCATTCATTTTCATCGCCTACCTCCTTGGATTATCTGCCAGTTGCCTCTGTCCTTGTTGACAGTTGGGTTCAGCGGCCAAGACCAGATAAAGGTCAGCCTGTTCTGAGCTGCAGAGGTTGCTGGGCCCTCACCTTCCCCTTCCAAGGGCCATGATTTTGGCTTCCCGAACCCTGTGCTTGGCTCACGCAGGGGC
>JAQZBX010113558.1:0-10098 GCA_029593785.1 Cabassous unicinctus
GGGAAGAGAGGAACCCCAGAAGCCTGAACCCTGGCAAATGCTGGCAGCTGTCTTGCTCTAACATGTGGCAATGGACTGTGGTGAGAGAAGAAACTTAACGCTTTATGGCCTGGTATCTGTGGACTTCTACCCCAAATAAATACCCTTTATAAAGACCAACCCATTTTTGGTATTTCACATTAGCACACCTTTGGCTGACTAATACAGCTGGATACAGAATTCTTGGCTGGCAGTTTTTTTTCTTTCAGTACATTAAATACATCATCATACCACTTCTCGACTCCATAGTTTCTGATGAGAGGTCGGCACTTATCTTATTGAGTTTCCCTTGTATGTGATGCTTTGCTTTTCTCTTGCTGCTTTCAGAATCCTGTCTTTAGCTCTGGTACTTGTCATTCTGAATAGTAGGTGTCTCGGAATAGGTCTATTCAGATTTATTCTGTTTGAGGGGTGTTGTCCTTCTTAGATATTGATATTTATGTCTTTCATAAAGGTTGGGAAGTTTTCAGTCATTTTTTTCTTCAAATATTCTTTCTGCCCCTTTTCCATTTTCTTCTCCTTCTGAGACAACAATAACACTTAGGTTTGTGTGTTTTGAATTGTCATTCAATTCCCTGATACCCTGTTCCATTTTTCCATTCTTTTCTCTTTCTATTCTCCTGTCTTTTCAAGTTCAGATGTTCTGTCCTCAGAATCACTAATTCTGTCTTTGAGCAATTCAAATCTGTTGTGATATGCCTCTAATGTATTTTTAATCTCATCCATTGTGTCTTTTATTCCCATAAGCTCTGTTACTTTTTTTGCAGGCTTTCAAGTTGTTCTTTATGCTCACCCAGTGTCTTCTTAATATCTTTTATCTCTTTAGTCATATTTTCCTTCAATTCTTTGAATTGATTTAGGAGATTTTGTCATTATCATTGATTAGTTTCTTAAATCCTGTATTTTGTCAGGATATTTGGTTTGTTCCTTTGGCTGGGCCATCTCTTCCTGTTTCTTAGTGTGGCTTGCAATTTTTTGCTGATTTCCAGACATCTGAATATGTAGGTGAATTTACTCTGATGGTCAGTTTCTCTCTCTTGCCTAGTTTTGTTTTTTTTTTCCACAGTTTTTCTTTGATTTTTGGTTCAACATATTCCGAATGTTCAAAATTGGCCAGCTTAAGTTATCAAAATTGGGCCAGGGATTCACTAATGGGGCACAGATTTTCTCCCAGGGTTTGGGTCTAATGAGAGGCCTAAAAGTAGGCCTTGCAGTTTCCTGGCTGGCCAGCAGATTGTGCTCATCGGCATTTCCATGGACGTGTTTCTTTCAACCTCAGCTTTCCTGGGTTTCTCGTCTGACCAGAGTCAAGATTCAAAGTAGGCTATGCTGGCCAAAGTCACTGAAGAGAAACCGCTCTCTGCCCTCCAACACACCCTTCCTCTTCCCTTTTAACAGCTGTTCCTCTCTCAGTTGGCTGTAGTGAGCCAGGAGTTTTATCCAGGCTTAATATCTTTAGGGTGGAGGTGGGGGCCATTCCCAACCATTGCAGGGGTTTAGTAACTCACGTTTGTTATCTTGGTTTCTTCTTCTCTCTGCCCCTCATTATTCTAGGGGTTGTACAGCACCGTCCTGATCTGCTGACTCCCGAAGCAGGTCCCTTGAACAACTTTTGGCCCTTTCTCTTTTGTTTGTGTGAGAAAGTTGAGCCCTGCCTCCCTATTCTGACACCTTCCTGGAACTCGAATTATCAGGATTTTTTATTTGTTCCTTTGGCTGGGCTTATCTTCCTGTTTCTTCTTATGGCTTGTAATTTTTTGATGATGTCTAGGCATCTGATTATGTTGGTGAATTTACTTTCAGGGAAGCGGGTGTGGCTCAATCGATAGAGCTCCCGTTTACCATATGGGAGGCCCCAGGTTCGCTTCCCGGGGCCTCCTTGTGAGGGCAGGTCGGCCCCCTCAGCGCGGTGGGCTGATGCAGCAAGACCTCACAGCAGGAAGCGGGTGTGGCTCAATCGATGGAGCCCCCGTTTACCATGTGGGAGGCCCCGGAGTCGCTTCCCGGGGCCTCCTTGTGAAGGCAGGCCGGCCCGCACGGCGCGGTGGGCTGATGCAGCGGGACCTCACGGCAGGGGGGGGAGATAAGCAGACACAGAGAAGGCGCACAGTGAATGGACACGGCGAACACGGGCAGCAGGGCGGGGATAAATAAATAAATAAATCTTAAAAAAAAAAAGAATTTGCTTTCATAGTCATTTTCTCTCTCTTGCCTTGTCGTTTTGTTTCATGGCTCTTCTTTGATTTTTGGTTCAACTTATTTTAAATCTTTAAAATTTCCTGGCTTAAATTAATAAAACAGGGCCATGAATCCACTAATGGAGTACAGACCAGATCCAGGGGTCCTGGGTCATGAGAGACTCCAAAAGGCTTTTTTTGTCTTCTTGCAGTTTCCCGGCCTGCCAGAAGGCTGTACAGCAAGTCTTTCCATGCAGGTTTCTCTTTTAACCTCTACTTGCTGGCCTGGCTTGGGCTAAGGTTCAAAGTGGGCTTTGCTAGTCAAACTCACTGAAGAGAAACCACTCTGCACCCTCTGTTACACCCTTTCTCTTCACAGGAAGGAAGACCTCCATTTCCCTCTCAGTTGGCTGCACTGAGCCACCGGTTTTACCAAAGCTGTTCACCTTGAAGGTGGGGGATGGGGCCATTCACGGTCATGGGGGCAAGTATCTCATGGTTTTCATTTCAGCCTCTTCATCTTTCTGTTCCTCTCCCTACCTCCTTGCATTTGTCCCCACATGCAATAAACATAATTATCATGTTCAAAATCTAAGTTGCATTTTTTTTTGCCTCAAAATTTTGTCTCTAATTTTTAAAAAAATTATTGCACCTAATTTAACGTGGAATTGTAATCTATCTTTCTAGTTTTATGTTCTTTTTAATTTCCCTTCCCTCATGAACCTGACCTCAAAGGCATATATTCTTGCTTCTGTCATATAATTCCTCTGAGTGTGATATACTTTTCTCATCTCTGCTTGTCAAAGACCTTCTCATGCTTTGAGTCCCAACTTACATTCCCTAATGCCATTTCCCCTTCTCCCCACACAACTGAAATGATTTATTATTCTTATTCCAATATTTGCTCAAAATTTTTTTAACCATCTACTGTTTTGTCAAGCACCGTTTCAGGTTCTGGAATTGCTATGGCTTGAGTGCAAGAGATTCCTGTTCATAGGAAATTTATAGTCAGGGATGGTAAGGCATAGAGAGGGAAAAGAGAAGAGACAGATAAATAATTAGCTGTGTATATTGTGTTGTGTGCTTTGGTAGAGAAGTGCAAGGTGCTCTGGAGTGCATTGATGATGTCCCTCACCCATGTTTGTTGTTTTGTTTTGCTTTGTTTGGGGTTGGGGATAGTATAGGAAGGTCAGGGAAAGCTTCTTGAAGACGTGATGTTTAAATTGAGCCCTGCAGAGAGTGGAGAGGGAGCAGACAGAAATGTGTTCCAAAAGAAGGAATGGTGAGCAAGTGAAAGGCCAATGCTTTCAGGGGCAGAAAAGCAGTTGAGTACAACTGTAATAAAGAATGTAAGAAAGAAGAATAGCAAGAGACAAGAACAGAGAGGTAGCATGGGCCAGATCATGAAAGGCTAGTCAGCCATAGTAAGTTGTTTGGATCCAAAAGGCAGTGGGAAGCCATCAAAAAGTTTTACCTGAGGAAGTCTTTAGAGGCACTGTGGAAAATAGATTGGAGGGCTGCTCAACCTAGAGATGAGACCAATTGTAAGGCTATTGTAGTAATCTCAGAAAAGGATGATTGTGGCTTAGATTAGGATGCAGTGGGGGTAGTGGATGGATTTGAGGGTTTTTTTTGAAGGTAGAATTCTCACAGTTTAGTGATAGATTGACTAGAGGGCAGGGTAGGAGGATGAGGTTGAGGAAGAGGGAGGAAATAAGGTGATATCTAGCTTTGTTAGATAACTAAGGGTTGGTGCCATTCCCTGTGACAGGGAACAAAGTAGAGAGTGCTCTACTTAGAGTGAGCTCAGTTTTGAGCATTTTGAATTTAGGGTGCTGTATTAGTCAGCCAAAGGGGTGCTAATGTGAAATACCAAAAATGGGTTGGTCTTTATAAAGGGTATTTATTTGGGGTAGAAGTCCACAGTTACCAGGCCATAAAGCATAATTTTCTTCCCTCACCAAAGTCCATTGTCACATGTTGGAGCAAGACAGCTGCTGGCGTTTGCCAGGGTTCAGGCTTCTGGGGTTCCTCTCTTCCCGGGGCTGCATTTCTCTCCAGGCTTAGCTCCTGTTTCCTCCGCAAGATCAGCTGTAGACGATCAGGCGAACAGCTTGCTTCACTTCTCCTGGGACCTTCTTTCCAACATCAAAACTGCTTCTCAAAAGACTGCTTCTTCTGTCCTTTGCCTTGCCTTTTATATTTGATTCCCCACCCACCAAGGTGTGGGGCTCAACGCACTACTGACGTGGCCCAGTCAATGCCCTAATCATAATTTAATCATGCCCAGATTAACATCAGTTTACAAGCATGATCTACTTATATTTTGGAATTCATAATTACCTCAAATTGGCCAACGGTTACAGGTGCCCATGACCATCTAAGTCAAGTTGTCCAGTAGACAGTATGGATATATATGGTTTGAAATTCAGCAGAGAGGTAAAAATACAGATTTAGGAATCATTAGTATATGTAGTAATCAAAATCATTGGAGTAGATGAAATCTCCTGGGAAAAGGATATAAGTTGAACAGAAAAGAGGGCCTAAAGCAGAAACCTAAGTAAAACCAGGTTATAAGGAATGGTCAGAGGAAGAAGAACCTACAGTGGTGACTGGGAAGGAGAAACCAAGAGTTGTAGGAAAGTAAAAAAGGTATGATGTTATAGAAGCCAAAGATGGAGAATGTTTTAAGGAGGAGAGAATCAGCAGTGTCAGATCCTGCCAAAAGTTTAAGTACAATAGGACTAAATTAGATCCATTGGACTTGGGGACAACGAGATGGAAACAGTTTCATTTGGGTTGGAGGCCAAAGCAAGATTGTAGAGAATTGAGAAGTTGAGGAGCACTGAAGAAAAAGATGGTTAGGAGAATGCAAAGAGCCATGGGTGTTGTTGAGGTCAAGAGAGAAAGATGAGAGAGTCTTGAATGTGTTTTAAAATTGATGGTAGAGAGAGGAATTGAAGATACAGGAGAGCAAGAGCAATGACTAGAAGGACTGGCAAAGAAAGTAGGAGGCAGTGTGGCCCTGGGCATGGGTACTGGGATGAGCCTTATAAAGGATGCAAGAACACATTATCCACACTAGCAGGAGGAAAGAATGGGTGTATGTGAAGGCAAGGTTGTTAGATTTATGATAAGATATGCATGTTCCTACGTGATGGCTTTGCTCTTTACCTTAAAGTAGTAAGTGAGGTCATGTTTTGGAAATATGAAACAGCTGGTAGAGTTGGAAGTTTTCAGACCAGTAAAGAAGGTTTGAAAGCTGATATGGAGAATAAAGGAGTTTACTAGGGAAATACAGTTGGTAGATATTGCTGAGGGTTCATGAGACTTTGACTGATGATACTGTGACCTGAAAAATTGTGTGACTTTTTGCCAGCAATGCTTTGCAATCTAGATTCAGAGTGAGATATTCCAGACAGCTACAGGAGAGCTTTTGAAGTAGTGGACCATGGAATGTAAACTGTATAGAAATGGAAGTGAAGGCAAGAGGGGAATGATAGACAAGAAGTAGAAAGATCAAGGAGTTAATGGTTCTTCTGAGGTCAAAGAAGAGGTGTATTGGGTGTAATTAGTGAAAGAACTGGAACGATAAGAGGTTGTGGTCAAGAGTGGAATGTCTGAATTAATGGTATCATAGCTGGAACAGTTCTGGACAATGGTCTTGAAGGAGGGTGATTGAAGTGGAGTGGTGACCAAGGTCATTGAGGATGAGGTGATCAGGGAACTGTTAAATTCAAATGGAAACTGACATAACACAGGATAGCGGTATGACTTGGGGTTCAAAAGCAAACTGAGGTCAGGTGCACATGGGACAGAGGCGGTAAAAGATGCAATAATCAGTTTGTATAAGCCTCAAAGAGAAAGGATTTTTGGAAAAGAAGAAACTCAGAAGGGGTAGGGAGTAGCCAAAAAGACTGCAACCCTGCCTCCCATCCATGAGGTAAATGGGATTTATAAGAATGAGGAGTCTTCACTTGAAGAGACTTGATGTGGTAGTATAACTCACATTTACCTATTCAGAAATTATTAAGCACCTACTTTGTGCCAGGTCCTTTTCTAGGTGTAGGAGATAGAGCAATGAATGAGCAGTAAAGTCCCTATTCTTAAAATACTTTTGGATGAGAATACGTTCTCTAAAAGAGTTGAAACAAGGCAATGAGAGGAGTGGCAGAGGGCAAAATGAATCAGACTAAACCTCTCCATCCTTAGATCAGGACGAGTGTCAGGCAGAGAGAATAGCAAGTGCAAAGGCTCTCAGCAGGGAAAGAGTTCAGTAATCTATTTCTTCCTTCTCATCCCGTAACTCTTTGTTCTTCTACAACTCTTAATACCTCTACCTTATATTATCATGTTTTCCCTTCTATTATTTAGCACACTTCTAGAGGATAGGGGCCCTGTCCTATTTATCTTTGTTACCCACAGCTCTGAGAAAAAATTTTGATTGAATTAAGGTGAAAAAAGAAAAACTTCTAACAACATGAAATTTAGGATCTCCCAGCTTTATTGAACTATTCGTGAATTTGGTAGCATCCTACCGAGAAAATAGAGGATATCTCCACTGAGAAGCAGAAAGGGCAGGATTATATAGACAGGCTTTCACAACCAACAAGGAAGCTAGCAGTATAAATGACTCTATTGGCTGCATCAAGATAATTATTCTTACTTGGCTAATGCCAAACCAGAGGGGCTGGGACACAGGCTAAACTGGAGCTCATGGACTATGATTGGTTGGCCTTAGGTTTCAGATTCTGGGGGAGCCGAGCCCTACAAAAAACAGGAACTAAGTAAAATTTTGGTTTGCTTATGTGGGGTTTAGCACGAGCAACTCCATATTGGGTCCACATGCATTATTTAATAGAGGCAAAACAATTTTATATTATAAACAACGGCAGTTAATTTGGCAATAGGAAATAATTGCTAACCAATTAGCTAGTTTGATGTTTTTACTTGTCATCTGAGAACATCTGTGTATAAATTGGGCTATCCTTGCTTTATTATGGTAATGACTACTGACTAAAAACTAATGACCTTGAGCCAAGTGAAAACCAGTTACCTCCTGAAAGCCTCCTTGTTCCTCAGATGTGGTCTCTAAGGCAAATTCAGCATATACATTCACTACCTTCCCCCCACCCCCCCACCCCAAAATTTTCAGAAAATTTTGTAGGAATTTTGATTTAACATTTAGATACAGTAATAAGGGTGGCTTTATTAATCAAGTGCTCATTTAGTGCCTGGTGTGTAAAACACTATAGAGGATCGAAAACTAAGTGTAACACATGAAATGTTCCAGGTTATTTATTGCAGCATTGTCTATAATTGCAAATGATAGAAAACAATGTGTGTCCATCAGTACGGAACTGGTTAAATAAACAATAGTGCACCTATATCACAGAATACTATATAGCTATAAAAAAGAATACAATAAAACTCTCTATACACTGATGTGAAAAGATCTCCAGGATATATTTAAACAGGGAAAAAAACACACAAGGTATTGACTTTGTGTAAGAAAGGGAGTAAATAAAATACTTACATAAAGACACTATAAAGGGATACACAAGAAACCAATAGTTTTTACCATTAGGATGGAAGATAATGGAGTAGATAGGGACAGGGTAGAAGTAAGACTTCTTAATGTATCCTTTTTATAATGCTTTGATTTTTTTTACCAGTTCGAAAAATTAATGTTTATTAAAAATGAAATAATAATGCATTAAAGTAAGGATTATGTGAGATAACCTGCATTCTTGTAACATACTAAGTGCTCAATAAAGGGGCTTTTTGTATTATTCCTTTTATGAAGGACATCCCAACATCAACCATTGTTAGGACCCCTGTGACTAAATTTTGGAGGTATGCTTTATTACTAGAAGGGTTTAGGCGCATTCCCCATCACCAGCACTACCTGTGACCTAGTACAATTCTTTTCCCATTCACGCTGAACCATTCAACCAATATAAATATAAATTGCATTCCCAAGCAGCTAAACTACCCAGGCATTGGATAGCTTAATAATCCCCAATATTTGTAAAGCACTTTTACCTTTCAACATGTTTTCCAAAAATTTTCATTTAGTCTTCTCCATAATCCTATCTTGTATAGGGAAGATATATAGGACAAGGATATATATAATAATTCTGTAAGTTGTAAGACCTCATTCCTGGCCTTTGGAATGTAGAATATGGTTGTGAAGATAAGGTAAATCCATATCATGTATACTATAAAACATAGTAACATATGTAGTTAAGGGCAGAATCATGTAGTCCTGGCACTGCAGTGAGAGTGACTTGATATAGTCAGATAAGTCTTCATTAGGAAAGTGGAAGTTTCAGAATTTATCTTCAAAAAATGTTCTTCCCTTCTTTCTACTTTCTCCCATCTCCTCTCTTAAGAGACTCTCATGAGTAGATATTTGAGGGTTTTTTTTTTTTCTTGTTGTCTTTCTTCCACAAGGCAGTTAGACTAGTAAATGGCTGATGGTTCTTATTTCCTGAGGTCTGGCTCCCTGAGTGTCTTATTCAATACTCTTTTGGTTATGAACCACAGGAATCAATTTGAGCTCCCTGGGCAAGGAAAGAGAATATGCTATAATGATAAGGGGGATCTCTGGAACCCATAGGTAGAGAGTGTGGTAATGCCTCACAAGGGACTGGAGCCACAGACTGGAAGGCCAGCCCCTTTCCCCTACTGGTGCCATGGCTTCTCTCTACACATCTACTCCATTCTTCTCACCTGGAAGCAGGAATTTACAGCTTTTTTGAGCACATAATTTAAAATGGCTTCCCTATGCCTACCAAGTTTGTGTGTCATTTGAACCTATTTTTAAATCCCCAAAGATAATCTGGTCAACCTAGTTTAAGTCAGATGTCCATCCATATCCATTCAGCCATGCTGGAGGAGGGATTGGGGCCCTGCTAGAGCCCTACATCTGAGGGTGGTGGGGGTATCTCTCAGTGAAGCAGGGCTGGAAAAATGTGTGTGAAATAAGTAAAACATGAAAGTACTGACATTAGGAAAAAGCCTAAGAACCATGCTAAGAGATGAGAATAAATATAGTGAGAAGCATTGTCATGACAAGGAACAATGACACATTTTTCTGAGCTCTTTAGCCTTTGGATTCTGTTAATGGACTTTGCACATATTGGTGGACTCTAGAAAAGGGGCTGGAATGTACAGATGGAGTGGGAGGTTGCATATGTGGCATGATTTGAGGACTATTGGGGAGTCTCTCATGATCATCCTCCCAAAGCTTTTCAACCAGATGAATTGGTTAGAATCTCTGGGTTTGAGGCCCTTGCGTTTTTTAAAAAGCTTTTCTCCTATTTAAGCTTTTTATGTGGATATTCATTGATTTATTCAACAAATATTTTAAAGCATTTTCTGTGCTAAGCTCTCTGCTCAGTCACAGTGCTTTCTTGTAATGATGAGTGTATTAGTCAGCCATAAGAGGTGTTGATGCAAAGTACCAGAAATCTGTTGACTTTTTTAAAGGGTATTTATTTGGGATAAAAAGTTTACAGTTACAAGGCCCTAGAGTTCAACTCAAGGTTAGATCCTCAACAAAGTCTGTTGCCACGTGTTGAAGCAAGATGGCAGGTGACATCTGTGAGTGTTCAGCCTTCCTCTTTCCTCTTAAGGCTCCATGGGTCCAGGTTCTTCTTATCTCAGCTGTAGTTTGGAGAGCCCTTTTTTTCTGGGCCTGCTCAGCTGCTCAGGCCTCTGGTCTCTTCAGCTGCAAATTATCAGGTGAATGGCTCCTCTCTCTTCCTGGGGCCTCTGCTATGTCTATGGAGCTGTCTCTCTTCCTCTGTGTTCTTCTCCTGTGTTCTCCTTGAGTGAGTGTCCATTTATATAGCCCACCAAGGGGGCGGGGACTCAA
>JAQZBX010113559.1:0-10097 GCA_029593785.1 Cabassous unicinctus
GTCGTTTATGGACCTCTAAGCTGGACCCCAAGTTCTCGGTCGTTTATGGACCTCTAAGCGTAGCGGAAACTGGCAGCCACTGAATGTGGTCCACCGATGGCTTTATTTTTATCATCACTGCTTAAGAAAAATGACCTGACTTTAGGAAGGGTCAATTCTGTAGCTGAGCGAATTCCCACCTCTCCCTATTTCCTTACATCAGCCTCTCCAAGGGGTTTGACGCTGGGAGTCCTGCAATAGAATCATGAGTCCTAGAGACCTGGCTTTGATTGATGTTGGAGGGGACAGGCACTGGTATTGATCAAAGGTCCCCAAGTGGTCCTCATGGCAGCAGGATTGAGACTGTTTGACCCAGACCTGAGCCAGAAACAGAACAACTGCCCTGGGAGCCAAGGCCAGACCGACCGTGAACGACCTCCTGGAAGTTCTCTCCTCCAGCAGGTTCAGCAAGGCCACAGCCTGGGCTCCAGAGCAACAGCTCGGGTGGACAAATGATCCTTGGACATCGTTGCACTCTGTAGCAGGTATTGCAGCAAACGCTAGGATAACAAAGAGGACAGAGGTGGTGTCCCCACCTCAAAGACACGACTGTATTCTAAAAGAGTCACAGAGGATGGCAGCAGGACACGGCAAGGGTAGGGATCTATACAAACTACAGGAGCCCCAGGAAGAGAAACGCGCTTCGTCCAGGGTCAGAGGCGAGGAACACTGACCTGAGCTTTTAGGCCTGAAGGCAGGGTCACATGTCAAAGAGAGGGCTGCAGAGGATGTGAAAAGGCTGGGGTAAAAGGGAAGCTACAAAAGGCGAACCACAAAGGACTCTGCACAGCACGCTTCTGGGGCTTGGTCCAGGGGAGCGGGGCTGTCAAACATTTGGAGCAGGGGCACTTTCGTGGGCTCCCCCACCCTCGGGCAGCTTCAAAATAAAGGACTCAGGTGACGGCAGCGAGGGAAGAGGTGGGTGGACAGCAGCCTGCGCAGCCCTTCCTGACGGGGGTGAGGGCGAGGGAGGAGGCTGAGCTCCAGAATACGGCAGGGCCGGGTCCGAAGGACGCCATCTCCACCGCCAGGCGGGCACCAGCCCAGGCGAACCCTGCCGCACCCTCTCGTCACCCTGGGAGGAGCACGCGAGAAGCTGCATTAGCACGGCCTCAGAGCATCTTTGTTTTTGAGGAACTGTAAAGGATTTTACTGAAATGTAGCATCACCTGTTTATCAGTATTTATGAAATCTAAAAAGGAGGAGGAGGAGGAGGAGGACGGGAGGAGGAGCTGCTGCAGATCTGATCCTTAAAGGAGCTTCACGTAAAGGGATGTCTGATCGTTTGCTTTTCCTTATTTTGGTGTTTTAAAGGCTACACGATAAACAGTTATCTCATCGCTTCTGGCGTAAAGAGCAAGCTTTTGATTCTTCTGCACCGCGTGGATGGCCAGCCCAGCGCCTGAAGGCTGCTGGTGAAGACAAGGAGGGAGGCTACTCCTGATGGTTTAGGTCTCAGGGATCCCTTATCCCGGTTTACGTCACAGAACGGGATCAATAACACAACTGCTGACAGGTTTTAATGCGAGTTAACTTTGGGAATTGTACTGGATTGGTTTTAAAGCACAGCATACGTGTCTTCTGCAATTTCACTTCTTGCTGCATTCTTTCTTCAATAAGGAAGTATTGCCAAGAAATGTACCTTCAGTTTATTTACACTCCTTTAAGGTCATTAAATAAGCACTTCTAAGTGGTGCTACTTTATTTATTTATTTATTTATTTTAAGATTTATTTATTTATTTATTTATCCCCCCCTTGCTGCTTGTGCTGCTGTGTCCATTTGCTGTGTGTTTTCTCTGTGTCTGCTTATCTCCCCATTGCTGTGAGGTCTTGCTGCATCAGCCCACCACGCCGCGCGGGCCGGCCTGCCCTCACAAGGAGGCCCCGGGAAGCGAATCCGGGGCCTCCCATATGGTAAACAGGAGCTCCATCGATTGAGCCACACCCGCTTCCCGAGTGGTGCCACTTTAAGATGTCTTGTTCAAGCTTCCATTACACCCCACCTTTGCTAACCATGTTTTTTAAAATATGTGAAAAAAGTACAAAGTGGACACTAGCTAGACATTGGAAGTCAATCCCATGATTCCAAATAGGAGTTTTCCCCTTTTACAGGGGACAGCTTGGACTTGCACCACAAAATCTGCCCCAGCATGCAGGCTGCTCCTGTTCCTCTGCACTTCACACTCAACGTGCCCCATACCCCGCTCACCGCCCTCCAAGCGAACATCCATTCTTGTCCTTGACCTTCAAAACGCTCAACCGGCCCACCGCCTTCCAGTTCCCTGACCCCACGCTGCACCAGGTGAGCGCACAAGGCCAATCCGACTGGACTACATCCTACTGCCCACACCATGAACCTCGAGCCCCACAGACTCACAGGCAACACCCTCCTGCTTTCCTAGCCTTAGTCCCTGTATTAGTCAGCCAAAGGGGTGCTGATGCAAAACACCAGAAATCTGTTGGTCCTTATAAAGGGTATTTATTTGGGGTAGATGCTTACAGTTACCAGGCCATAAAGCATAAGCTACTTCCCTCACCAAAGTCTACTGCCACGTGTTGGAGCGAGATGGCTGCCGAAATCTGCGAGGGTTCAGGCTTCTTGGGTTTCTCTCTTCCTAGGGCTCCGTTTCTCTCCGGGCTCAGCTGCTCTGCTTTCTCCACAAGGTCAGCTGTAGACTATGAGGCTCTCTAGGCTTTGCCTCTCTCCACAAGGCCAGCTGTGAACTGTCAGGCGAACGGCTCTCTTCCTGGGTCCTTCTCTCCTTCCTCGCGAGCAAGGTTCTCTGTGTGCTTACTTCCCTGGGCTCCAGCATCAAAACTCTAACTCAAAAATTCTTGCCATGTCTTTTTATCTTTGAGACCCCACCCACCAAGGGGTGGGCTCAATGACCTACTGATGTGGCCCAGTCAATGCCCTAATCATAACTTAATCATGCCCAGATGAACACACCAGTTTACAAGCATAATCCAATATCTGTTCTTGAAATTCATAACTATATCAAACTGCCAAACTGCTACAGTCCCCTTCCCACCTCCAAACAAATAAATGATTGTGTAGCACCACACAATCCCAGGCTTTATCAGTCTTCCCTCACTTCCAAGCATTCCTATCAGCAATCACATCTGCTGTCATAACTCCTTTGTTTAAAACCATCTTGCAGGCACCCCATGACTCCTCCCAGTTACTCGTCCATACTTTGCTCCACGTCTCACCAAAACGCATCAGAAGAGCTGAACTAAGAATCTCTACCACTCCTCCTCCACTCTCTGGAGCCTACTCCAGGAAGGCTTCCACCACCTCCATTCCAAGGAAGCCACTCTTCTTGAGACCAGTGGCGAGGAGCACGTGGCCAGACCCCAAAGTGTTTGCAGCCCCTGCTTGCTGGACCAGCAGCATTTGACATGGCGGCCACTTCCCCCTTCTCACAACCCTTCCTTCACGTGGCCTCAGGACACTGCTCCTTTTGTTCTCCCTTCACTGCCTCTTCTTCTCAGTCTTGCTGGTTGCTCCTTCCTTTTCAGACCTTAGACTCTGGAATGTACCAGGGCACAGTCCATGCACATATTTGTATTTTCTGTCTATACTCGATCTCTATCTGATTTCACCCAATCAAACAGCTTTAAATATCTCCCATCCATGGAAGACTCAAATTCTTGTCTCCAACCTCAAGCCCTCTCTGACCCACAGACTCATCTATCTGACTACCTGCTCGGCCTCTCCACTTGGATATCTACCAGGCATCTCACAGGGCTTCACATGTCCATAACTGAACTCAGGATTTCCTCCACCCAACCCTCTCCTCCTGCTCTCTTCCCTGCTCAGTAATGGGTAATTCAGCCTGGCAGGCTTTCAGGTCAAATAAATTGGAGCCATCCTTCGCTGCTCTCTCTTTCATCCCCACATCAATCTCTCAACACATCCCGTTAGCCAAAATAGCCATTCCTCTGTATCACTGTAATGGCCTCTTAACTGCCCTCCCAGCTTTCGTCTCTTCCCACCCCCTTTCCCACCCCACACTCTACTGCCTTCTCCACTCAGCAGCCAGAGTGAGCCCTTTAACACGTAAGACCCATTGTGTCACATCTAGACTGGATCGTGTTTCACTCCCACTTAAACACACTCAATGACCCTGTTCCACCTACAAGGAAAAGCTCGGCTGCTTTTCCTGAACGTACTAGCACAGCAGTGCCTTTACCTCACTTCCTCGCAGGGTACATCTCCTCCAGAAGGCGTGCTCCTGGAAGGCAGGGTCTGCCTGTCCACTGCTGGACCTCAGCACCTAGAGCAGTGCCTGGCCACAGCAAAGACTCAATAGGCACTGGCGTGGCCACCAGAGCAAGTTCCCTGAAATGTGCACGCCTGAACCCCTGAGCCTGTGTCTCCCTGGAGCCTGTGGACAAGAGACTGCAGGTGGGCCTAAGGGGTAGACCTTAAAACAGGAAGACGGCTCTGGATTTTCCGATGGGCCATGCGAGTGCATCTTCCACTTAGTGGAAGAGGAAGGCAGAGGAGTGGGCTAAAGAAACGGGGCTGTTGCTGGCTCTGAAGAAAGGGGAAGGAGGGCCAAGAGCGAAGGGATTCGGTGGCCCCCAGATGCCGGGGCAGCCCTCGGCTTTCACCAGCGGAATGAGAGCCCTGCTCCTGCGAGGGCAAGGCACCGGGTTCTGCCAAGCACGGGAGCCAGGACGAAGCAGCTTCTCCCTCACAGCGTCCAGAAAGAGGGTGGCGGCCAGCACCTCGATCCCACACCGGACTTCCGACATGCAGAACCCTAAGATAATAAATCTGTGTTGGTTTAAGCCACAAGGATTGTGCTAATTTCTTATGGCACGAGCGACGGGCAATGCAAATTTGTCATTAATTCCCCACTACGCTCTAGACTACAGAGCGTGCATCTTGCTCATCTTGATATCCCCAGAACTTCCACATGGCTCTGCTTGAGGAAGGAGGGGCCAGCGATAGCCTCTTACCACCTACTACACGAGCCCTCAGAGGTAGCTCTGGGGCCCACCTCCAGGTGCCCGGCTGAGGCAACACGCTCACTCTCCAGGCCCTGCCCTCTGGGGACCCCCTCAGGCTGGGCGCCCCAGGCTCACTCCTTCCCCTTGCCTGTGCTCTCCCGGGAGCTGGAACGCCTCACCCACTTCCCACTTTGCCTGGCGACCTTCACTGAAACCCTCAACACTTTTCTCCTGCTGGACACTCATGCTCAGCCTCTCAGGCAGAGCGGACAGGGCTGTGGTAGAATCTGTCGCACTGGGTCTACATCTGTGCATCTACACGCGTCCCTCCCCCGCAGAGCGGAGAAGGTCTACCAGCCAAACTGCTGGAAGGCAGCGCGGTGGGCTGCACGCCACCCTGCCCGGGCTGCTTGAGGCATTCCGCATGCATGGAGCAGTTTCACCCTCTGACCCGACTACTCCACTTTGTGATTCGAAACCTGAGAGGCAGGCGGTTAATAATCCTTCCACCTTGTGTCAGAGATCAGACCTGGAAAGCTGTGTGGAGCAAAGAGAAACCCTCCCAAAATACTGTTGGGTTAATACACGCCCTCTAGGAAAATGACACCTATAGATATCCCTAAATATTTGCAGGGGAATCCAGAAATGGGAGCCAAATTTATAATAGAATGATGGCCCGATTTTATTTTTTAAAATGAAAATTAACTGATCCTGTTTCATTAATTTTGAGGTTTGCCTTCTGATTTTGAAAAAAATTTGTCCCGTTTCTTCCCTTTTCGATATTCCACATATATCATGAAATTCTAGAAAAGGCAAGGCAGTGGGCATTCGAGTTGGACTGGAGCTCTGAGGTGGAACCCCGCTTTCTTCACCTACAAAGGGACGGTTTTGGGAACGCTAACTAGCACATTTTTTGAAAATGCATCCTGGAATTTAGGGAGACATACACATGTAAACACTTAACTACTGCTGCCCACATCAGAGTTCTATTTTGCAATGTCTTGTTAGTTTTGATTCTAATACTCTCCTCTGAAATCTCACACTAATTAAAATACGCATCGTACGTAATTTAGCATTTTTAAAATCCAGAAGCCCATATGCTATTTCTGGCCTTGAACTGAGTTGGTGACTCATCTTTGAGTTGGCTTCCAGGTAGGGTGGGCAGAGAGCTGCCCTCGTTGACTGTCCTTGGGAGTGTTCTCGGGCTCTGCTGACCTCACGGGCCACTGGCATAGTGAACATGCAAACGATTCCTTTGTAAAGAAAACACTCTGCAAGTACTTTCTTGGGGTACCTTACCAAAAATGTTGACCGTCACTGCAGCCCACCCTTAGTCATCTAAGATTTTTGCTGTGTTCAAGGACTGCGCTTCTGGTCTCTGGCCATCCCTGGTGGCTGGATTGAAATGCTCCACCACCTGGGTGTGAGCTGACAGGGCTCTGAGTTCTGTATTTGTTGAATAGTGTGTGTTTTAATAATTTTTATAATGACTGCTTGTCCTGGACCTCACGAATCTGCTGCAGCATCAGTCCAGGAGGAATTTGCCATCTGAGGATTTACGAGAGAATTTTCCATTTCAAAAGACATTGTGAATCCCTATGAGAATGGTCCAGAGATAAAGTACTTTCTGCTCTAGTTAGAAGAAGAGGAATTGGTCCTTGAGCATGTGTGTGAAAAGCCACCCCTCATGAAACCACTGCCAACGTGTGTGCACTTGCACGGACAGCTAAAGAATCAGTTCGTCTCTTCATGTGCTTAAGTTGCTTCTACAGTATTCACGTTTAATTGCTGGCTGTAAAACTGTTTTCTAAAACCTCTCTGAATCATAACACCGAAGTAATAAAATTCTAACTCATTTTTCCCTTTTCAAGCGATAAACCTCTGAGATACGGCTAATCCCATTAAATGAATAAACTTAGATTTTTACCTTATTATTGACTCGACATTCCAAAATATATCTAACAATTATCACTGGCCTATCTAATCAGACAAAGTAACACTGCATATTTTGACATGTCTTTGATTCAAATTCTTTTTCTGCACTAAGTTTTTCTTCATCATGTACTCTTGATTACCGGTTTCGTTAAAATAATCAAAATGCCTCACATAAACCTAGGCCTCCAAACGCGACAGGGCATAAAGCTGACTGTCAAATGAGACCTTGCTCTGCTATACGCGGGACTCAATAGTGTTATATAATTTAAAACTGATAGAAGAATTATAAAGGCTGTTGAAAAGGCACTGGCGGCGACGCAGATCAGATGGAGAGCAGGAACGGAGGAGAATAAATAACACATGGTTACATTCGAGACCTACTTTGAAACCAATTTCACAGTCGCTATCGCTATAACCACCAGCTACTCTCTTACTTGGCACTCTTCTCGTTTTTCTGATTGCCCAGCCCCTGCCCTGTGCACAAGCTCTGCCCGCCAACTCCACACACGATTACAACCTCGGCGCCGCCTTTGCTTGCTGTCCCGGCCAGCTTCTCATCATCGCTTCCTTCTCTGGCCAGTCCTTTGGCTGCTAACGTATCGAGGGCATCAGCACTTCAGCTGTCTCAGAGCTCCGTCAAGCCACAGTCCTTTGTGCTTCCCTTTCACCTTTCTTTTGAACTGGCTCACAGAAACTCTTTCCTTGGGGGATGAAAGAGCCTGCCTGAACTCTCAGAGACCCGACGCCCAGAACCCCTTTCGGTACTGTGCCCCTTCCACTCAGAAACGCTGGCAAAGCACGTGGGGTGAGTGATGATGAAGCACGAGACCTCTCGGGGCCAACTCGCAGGTAAAGGTGCTGGTGACACAGAAGAGAGGCAGGCCTGCGGGGTGGCGCTGGGGGCACCGCGAATCCCAGCAGCCACAGGCTTTGGGAACGTCCCCAGGTGAGCTACTCACCAGCCTCAATTTCCCCAACTGTAGGACAAGGCTCACAAGGTTACTGCCAGGATGTGTCTAAACCAGAAAACATAAAAATAGGCGTTCCATCTGTGCTAGCTATTAATTTGTCACGATTTAAAGTCAGGTAAATATCATGAAACTTTCTTTGGGATTTGACAAAATCATTCTTAAGTACATTTAGGATAATATGCAAATGTGAGGAGCTAAAAATGTCCTGGATAAGAAGGGTAATACAAAGAGACTTGTCCTCCCAGACATGGCTGTTGAAAACCCAGGGTGTGTGAAACTCGGCTGCCCCCACTTTGCCAGAGACCCCACCTGCTTCATCAAAAGCAACGGGACCGTGGAGCAGGTGGACCTCAATGGTTGAGTGCGTGCTTTGCACGTCTGAGGTCCTAGGTTCAATCCAATCCCTGGTACCTCCTAAAAAAAAAAAAAAGCAATTGGAGATGCAGGGTGAAGGGTTAAAAGCATTGAGAGAACTTGATGTAAAATTCTACTTTTTGGAATGTCTTCTAATAGAAAAAATCTCAAATACTGAAAAAAGTTGTAAGCCAACATGTCCACTTCAGCAATATTTATAACAGCAAAATCATAAACAGTCAAATATCCCAAATTAGGGAAGTAGTTAGCCATAAAGCATTCATATATAATAATATCCATCCATTTAAAACCATGCATTTGGAAGGGTTTATAATAACCAAGGGTCAGGTGTGAAAACAGCAGAGCACAAAACTGAATGTCCAGTATGAGCTCAGTTGTACAAAAATATGCACAGAAACCAGGGGAAGAAAACACACCAACTTCTGAAGGATGATTGTCTCCACGTGGCAGGTAGAATTAAGGATATTTTCCTTCTTTTACACTGTTACACTTTCATCTCACGTTATATTCTGCAGTTGGTAGGTACTGTTTTAGAATGGGCTATAGACTTTATATCTAAGAGATTTAAAAATTTCTCCAACTGCTAATTTTCAATTGGAATATTGAGGGGAATTATTAGTTGCTTCCAGAAACTAACACTTATCTATTTTGAAGGTGAGATCAGAATGTTAGAAAATTAAATAAGAAATAAAGTATAACTGCCTCTAATTCCTAAACTCATACACCCATTAGTTCATATTTCAGATTTTCCTCTTCCAGGGAGTGTAATAATTCCTTGCACACAGAACGCAATTTCAAAATAATATATTTTGACCAAAATGTTATTAAGAGACTAAATGTTCCCAATCCTAGCACACTCCTCACCTCCAAAATATTGTTAAATACATGCAGACATCAGTAAACAAGCCAACTACCTAAAGTAGTAACTTAGAAATCAGAATATTCTGGATGATTTCACTTATACACACAGCTTTCATTCAGAGATACAGCTTATATGATTTTAAGTGTGGAAAGGACCTTATAGAAAGGAAAAATTTCATTTCACAAGGTAAGGAAACCAAGGACAAGGGAGGGGAGGTGCCCAGTGAAGACATGAAGCAAAGCAAGAATAAAATCGGATGCTCTTTTCCAAGGGAATGCTCTGAATGGCTCAAAGGGCATAAGGTCTGCACTTTCTCCTTATGTGACAGCATGCGCGGCCACGCCCTCCCCATAATGGTGAGGACAGTTCCTTAGCTCGGCTTTCAGACATGGTACTGGCCGAGGGCTCAGCCCCGTGCCTGGGCAGCCCTGGACTAAAATCGCAGTGCTGTCATACACCAGTGATGGGACTGGGGTGCGTCACAACCCCTCTCTCCATTTCTCAAATCTCTCCATCTCTCTCAATTTTTCCCCTCTATACAAGGCCTGGAAAGGTCCGAAGAGCAGAACATGCCCAGGGGACAGACAAAGAATGAGCTGCCCTGGGAGGGTGCACGGGCTGTGGCAGAGCCACTGTGTTCTCTAGAAGCCCCAGTGATTGACACAAGCGAACGGGGTAAGCTCTGGAGCCCACCCTTAGAGAACTAATGCTTGGCAACTTTTACCATAGGCTCCTGATACGTAACTTCTTAATCATAACCCATCAACTTCAAGATAAAATCCTTTTGATTAGCAAGAAAAATTCTGGGGGACAGAGGAGGAACATCAGTGCCTCACAAGAACATTCATCAGGAATGTTGATTAGCATTAGTTTGATGAAAGAAGGTTAAAATCAACACACTGATACCAAAGGCCCAAATGAAAGAGGTTGAGGGAATGATAGTGCAGGAAAC
>JAQZBX010113560.1:0-10097 GCA_029593785.1 Cabassous unicinctus
AGGTTCAGTTTCTGGAAAAGATGAGCAAGAAAGCGAGCAGGCACAATGGGAAGGTGCGGCGAGCTGAAGCAATAAGATGATGCAACAAGGAGACACAAAGAGGAAAGACAACAACAAAGGAGGGAGCAGAGGTGGCTCAATTGATTGAGCACCTCTCTCCCACATGGGAGGTCCCAAGTTTGGTTCCTGGTGCCTCCTAAAGAGAAGATGAGCAGACACAAAGAGCACACAGCAAATGGACACATAGAGCAGAGAGTGAGTGCAAACAACAGGGGGGGGGTGTTGAATAAATAAAACAAATCTTTAAAAAAACAAAGAAACAGGGGAACAGGTGTGGCTCAAGGAGTTGAGCACCCACCTCCCAAATGGAAGGTCCCAGGTTCAGTTCCCGGTCCCTCCTAAAGAAGACAACAACAAGCAGACATTAAGCAAAAACAACGAGCAGACAATGAGCAAAAATAAAAAACAACAAGCAGACAAGCAAAAACAACAAGCAAACCAATGAGCAAGACAACAAGCAAACATCGAGCAGACAACAAGTAAAAAAAACCAAACGAGCAGAGAATGGATGTGGCTTAAGCAGTTGAGTGCCTACCTCTCACATAGGAGGTCCTGGGTTTGGTTCCTGGTGCCTCCTAAAGAAAAAACAAGCAGAGGAGCAAAAAAAGAGAGAGAGAGAGAAACGAGCAGACAATGAGCAAAACCAACAAGCAAACAGATGAGGGAGCCATGGAGGCATGGGGAGAAAAAAGAACAGTACACAATCTGAGATGTAGATTGTGGGCGTCCTGCAGAGTGAGTCATGCCTCTCATTGCTCTTTATACATCTTTGTAAATCATCTTAAATCTTTATTAAAATGCAGCAGATACTAAATTAATACCTACAATAAAACTGATTATATGGGGCATGTTTGATGGGAGGATGAGGAAACTGAGCCTCAGGAGACTTATACACTTTTCATCAAAGCAGAGAAGCCAGGATTAGAACCTAGTCATCTAGTCTCACCCCGAAGACTGTGCCTGTTCTATTTGGATGAACTACCTTACATACACTTTAACAACTTCCCTGGCAATGCTATTTATCCATTTTCAAAGCAATAGCTTCAGTCTGGTCTAAAGTTGAAGAGGTTCCAGAAGCTCAGAGAGCTTTTATATAAAACATAAAAAATATTCTAAGGATTCAAGGGAAAAAGACTTCACAATCACCTTGATTTTTCTGTCAGTCCATCTAGATGAAAGGCCACACCTAGAAATTCTTCACCACCTAGTGGCCATTAAAAAAACCACCTTTGATATTCTGACATTTACAGCTTATTAGGTAAATAATCATGATAATAATATCAATAACAGTGTCAGGAACAGTGAAAATCTCCATTGATTGAGTGCCTAATATGTGAAGATCACTTCACATATATTAGATTAATGAATTCTCATGGTAACCCTTCCAGGCTGGCATTACTTTAGAGATATTAGGGCTAAAAGTGGTAAAGCAACTTGCCCAAGGTTACAAGTGGAAATTAGGGGATCCATATTTATCGCCAGGTCTGGATGACCCCAGATCTCATGCTCTTTTCATTTCATTTTGCAACATTGTCCTCCATCTTTTTGAAATGCCAGATACCTTATATATATAATCCATTATAATTCAAAACTTATTGAACATCTCCTATGAGGGCTGTGCTAGGCAGTGCAGATGTTAATATAAATAAGGCTTGTATCTGGCTTTCAAGGGACTCACAATTTAGTAGATAAGTCAAAACCACTGCATGTGATTGTAAAGGCTGTGCATATACAACATCATGAATTGCCATCCATGCAAACTTCAAGATGAATGGACCTTGAGCTGGACAAAACAAACAAACAAACAAACAAACAAACAGTACTGAGAAAGACAAATCCATATACAACCAACTTAGTTCATTATGTTGAACGTCCTTGACAAGAGACTCCATTAATGTACCTTAACCCATGTTCATTAACCAAAAGAAGAGACTAACTAAAAATTAGGGGCAGTGAAGACAAATCTAGGCAGGGGATCTAATTCTTGGCAGAGGTCCATAGACCCACTCAACCTTTTCTGAAAAAGCTACTTCAAAGAGAGAGGTAAAGCTATAAGGAAAATTTCCTCTTCTCCAGCACCATGATTCCTCCCCTCTTATGAGATGGTTCTTTAAATACTGAATTCCAGTGTGCCCTTTCTTTAATACAGAAAGGGAGATGTATTAGTCAGCCAAAGGGGTGCTGATACGAAATACCAGAAATCTGTCGGCTTTTATAGAGGGTATTTATTTGGGGTAGAAGCTTACAGTTACTGGGCCATAAAGCATAAGTTACTTCCCTCACCAAAGTCTGTTGCCACGTGTTGGAGCAAGATGGCTTCCAACATCTGCAAGTGTCCAGCCTCTCTCTTCCTCTTAAGGCTCCATGGTCCTAACTTCTTTCAATATCAGCTGTAGGCTGGGATAAGTCTCATCTCTCTCCCGGGGCTTATATCTCTCTGGGCTCAGCTGCTCTGTTCTCTCCACAAGGTCAGCTGTAGACTATCAGGCTCTCTCTCTTCCAGGGGCCTCTGCCATGTCTATGGAGCTGTCTCTATTCCTAGGTGTTCTTCTCCTGTGTGTTTACTTTCCAGGGCTCTAGCATCAAACTCCAACTCCCTCCTCTGCCACGTAGTTTTCTCACCAAGGAGGCAGGGACTCAACGTCCTACTGATGTGGCCCAATCAAAGCCCTAATCATAATTTAATCAAGTAAAAGTGAAACCTCTGAAGTTAATACAATTTAATACACCCAGAGGAACAGACCAGTTTACAAACATAATCCAATATCTATTTTTGGAATTCATAAATAATACCAAACTGCCACAGTAGGGATTAGTTGTTGTGGGGAGAGGGAGAAATTAGGTAATTTTCTTATTCATTTACTCATTTAAGAGGGAAATATATAAATATTTTATAAAATCCAAAGAGTAGAAAAGAATATAAAGCCAAACTAAATCTCCCTTCTGCTTTTGTCCCCCAGTTTCCAATTCCTCTCCACAAAAATAACCATTCTTATTGGTTTGAGTAACCTAGATATGCTATGTATATACAAATGCATGTTTGACTATATTAACAATTATCCATTGGGTTTAACATTCACTCTAAATTGTATATTGTTGTATTTCATGTTAAAAAAAAATTACTGTAGTCTACAACTTTTTTTTTCACTTAACAAAACTTGGCAATTATTCGCTAATGGTACCTATATAACTACCTCATTCTTTCCAGTGGCTGTATCATTGTACATACGTATCAGGTTTTTTTTTTTCAAAATCTTTTCCTAACTGCAATGAATATCATTTTATATACATTCTTTCGTACATGCATCATGTAAATGTCTTTTCTCCCCTCTTACATTTGACTTATATTTGACTTACTTTCTCTTTCTATTTGGTTCCTGTAGTTTCGTTATGTTTTACCTAGGGGTGGATTTCTTTTTATTCATTATGCTTTGGATCCATTAGGCCTATTGAATCTATTGATTTATCTTTAGCAATTCTTGAAAATTATTAGCCATTTATCCCTTCATATATACCTGCTGCCTCATTTTTTCCTCTTCTCTACTTCTGGAACTCCAGTTAGCCCAATTAGCTTTAAACTGTCCTCAATGTCTTTTATAACTTCTGTTATGAATTGTGAACTGTAGTGTAAGAGTTCTTGAGGCTCAAGTAGATGACCCCGATAAAGGCTAGTGGTACCTGACACATATAACAGGGAATAACAAGTAACTCTGTGAACTAGGAATGAAAAGCAATAAAGAAGCCTCCTATCTGTACAGGGTCAGTAGTATAAACAAACAAATATAAAACATCACCCACAGAATACTAAAAAGTAAAAAAAAATCAAGTCTGTGCCATATGTGGATGAGATCCAATTTTACACAGAAACCCCAAGTCAAGGAATAACAACAACTAAAAGCTTGATTAGGATCACTTAAAACCCTGAATGTCTCCGGAAAAACAAACAAGAACTATTCTGTAGGAACAATTACTTATAACACGTAGGACTCCCTTCCCCAACACACACATACACATACATATATACACACATGTAAAACAACCACTTAGGATGAATTCAGCAAAAAATAATTATGAGCTGCAGAAGCCAGTAAACTGTCAAAAGAGAAATTCAGAAAATTCAACAGATTAGAGAACTAGCCAGATAGCAGAAAATACAACAATGGAAAATAAATGTCTTTTAAATGATGAAAGACATGCAGGAAAAAGTAGACACAATTAAGAAAGTACAAAACAGATGAAGAAAGCACAAATGGGTTTGAAATAGAACCAAACAGAATTTTTGAAATTAAAAAGGCAAAATGTAATAGATGAGTCTAAAAACAGATTAGACACAGCTGAAGGAATAATTAGTGAACTGAAAATACAATTTAAGTAATCCTCCAGAATGTATCAGAGAAATACAGAAAGACAAAACACAAAAGCAGTTAAGAGATGTAAGAAAGTACAAGATCTAATATATTCCTAACAGGAGTTCCAGGAGAAGAAAATAGGGTAATACTTGAAAAGATAATCATGCAAATTTTCTAAAACTGATATAAAATATGAATCATCAAATACTAGACACATAGTTACAATCATGAGAGAAGAAAATAAATTCAACATTTAGACACATTGTGGTAAAACTTCAGTACACCAGGCAAAAACAAAATTATGAAAGCAAACAGAGTAAAAGTCAAACTATAAAGTAGTGATAATTATATTGACATTGCCAATAGAAAGGATGTTGATCCTATTATAAATGATTTTCAGAAACAGAAATCAAGAAAAGTATTTTTCATGTAGAAAGGAGATTATCTGGCTCAAAGCCAAAGTTTACATTTCATATCAAGCTATTTTTAAGAAATTATTGGCATTATTTTATGAAATTAAAGCTGCATGTGACACTAGCAGTCATCTAGCCCAACTCCCTCATTTTACAAATGAGGACCTGAAGCCCAGGGATTAAAGTGATTTACCCAAAACCATGTGCTTACTTGGTGGCAGACCTGGAACTATAACTTTAACATCTATTAACCTCCTTACAAATGGAATCTGCAAAGTTGGGGTTTTCTTTAGCTGGTTGCATTTGCTTTGAAAATCTTATTCAGAAAACCCTGAACTATCTACCAATTTACTGGTGCACATTTACACTCACACATTCTCTTGCATGCTCTAATGAATACCACAGATTAGAGAACAGACCAAAAGATGGTCAGGTGTTCTGAAACTCTCAACAAATAAGAAGTAGCTCTGGTGTAGTTTGGATGGATTGCTGTAGAGACATTCTATGGTGACTGTTCTCTTCTATTCAATCTAGAAGGTTATACAAATCCCTGCAACTTCATTGCTCCGAACCACTAAAGTTATATCAGCTGTGTTATAGTTTTAGCATTTCTGCCTGGAGAAATCTGAGAACAGACTATTAGCTTCCTTATTACCTTCAGGAAGTACGTAATTTCTTTGTGGGTCAAGACTCTGGTTACAAACATGGATGATTAGCCCATTGAAACCAAAGCATATTTTGAAAAATTAAGCCCAAGGCATTTTTTTTTTTACCAATTAGGGAAGGAGTCTCTTATTGTTAAGCTTAGCATTGTAGAGCTGAAAAAGAACTCAAATACCTCTAAATATTTGCTGCTCAAGGTGTGCTCCATGAACAGTAGCTTTAGCACCACCTGGGATTGTTAGAAATGTAGATGCTCCGGCCTTACCCTAGATATTAAATCAGAATGTGTATTTTATTAAGATCCTCGGGAGATTCACATGCACAATAAAGTTTGAGAAGCACTGCTCTAACCCAACAAAAAGAGAGGGTTATCCCTCCTATAAGCCATTATCACACCACATATTTCCTTCCTTATTCCCTTTATCATTCCTTTATAACACATATGCCTAAACTCTCAGCACTTTTGCTAGTTGAAAAACAAAATTCCTAGAAGTGAAAAATAGACCTCAAAATACCATTAGTGCCATTAGACATTTGACTCAATCTCTATCCCACTCAAGAATAATTTTTAACCATTAAATTAAGCATAATGCAATGACTACTTCAATAAGCCTTAAGAAATATATAAATTTTTTTGCCGTTTTGTGTGCATATAGACAAAATAAGAAAAAGTTGAGTCAGTTATTGAATGAATTCAACTCTTTTCCAACAGTTTTCATAATAATCAATGATGACTTAGAAGGCATTTCCAGTTTTCCTTAATGGTATTAATTTTTTAAAGAAGTGCAAAGGCAGCTAATATTTTCTTTCCCAAAGTGGTTACTGGACAGAGATAAACCAGCTAACACTTAAGAATGTGAAACATCCTTATAACTGGGGAACAATTAAGAAATGCTTTTCTAGTGCCCTTCCAATGAAGCAGATCTTAACCACCCAGGATTGGAATTTCCCAAGAAACCCTAGGTTTGAAGAAAGGGTGATGAGATAACCATGTGAGAGGAGGATGAATGGCAGCCACACAATAATTTTGCCCTCTGCCTTCATTTTATAAAGGAATTTTTAAAAGACATTAAGAGATTCGATCTGATAAATATAGTTTCTGCAGTTTTACCTTAGTTACAGAAGAATGTGTAAAGGTTTTTTAGATCAGCAAGTTTTTTATAGAACACAATGTAAGTTTTCCAATAATTTGAATTATTTTTTAACTTTAGAAAGCACATATATTGTCCAAGTAAATGGGGACAGGATGGTTTGTTCAATAATTATGTTAAGATAACTAGATAAACATTTGAGGAATAACAATAGTTATATATCTGTCTTGGTTCTAAGTAATTATAGGTAAATTAAAGATTTATTTGTAAAAGAATGAAACCATAAAAACAATAGAATATAGGTAAATTACTAAGTAAAACTGGGCTGTGGAATATTTGTGCATGCTTTCCCAGCATGATATCACATGCAGGGGACATGAAGAAAAAATAAAATGTTTAAGTATATTCTTAAAAAGCACACAAACTTAACACAAATGAGAAATTGTAAAATATACAATATAAAGCAAAAAGATAATATCTTTAAAGGCCCACAAAGAGATAATTTTTGTCTATCAAGTTTGTGAAGATTTTAAACATATTAGTAAGGGCTAAGACGGAAATGGCCCTCTATATTGTGAAAGTGTAAATAATAGAATACCTCGTAAGAGCAATTTGGCTATATATATATATGTATATATGTGTGTGTGTATCTCAAAAGCTTTTAAGATACTCTTGCTTATTTGACCCAGTAATTTCAGTTTGGTAAATTGTTTTAGTTTCCCAGCTGCTAAAATAAATACCCTACAGTAGGTTGGCTTTAAGAATGGGAATTTATTGGTTCATGGTTTTGAGACTAGAAGACAAAGTCAGGTGGCAGCAAGGTGATGCTTTCTCCCTGAAGACTGTGGCATTCTAGGCTGGTTGCCTGTGATTTTTGGTCCTTAGCTTTTTCATCACATGGCAATGCACACGGTGGTGTCTGCTTTCTCTTCTGGATTTAGTTGACTTTCCCATGGCTGCTCCCCATGGCTTCTCCTCTCTGTATACTTGCTTATAAGGACTTTGGCTGTACTCAGTTTGGGGACCCCTTAACTAATAATGAGTTTACACCCACAGGACCAGAGGTTGGGACCTGAACATGACTTTTGTGAGGGGCATGATTCAATCTCCAATATAAGTTTAACCTTATAACATACTAAAGATTAGATAGAAAGACTTAATTACAACTCTATTCATTACAGAACTATTTACATTTTGAAAAATGGGAAAAATTTAGCTGTCAAGCAAGAAGAGATTAATTAAATAGATTACAATACTTTCACAGAAAGGAACACCATGAAATTGCAAAAAAATGTTAACATGGACAGTTGTTCTTCACTGTTTTAAGAGAATAAAATGCATTGTATAATCCTGATTTTAAAAGGAAAAAATTATATGCTTGGAAAAATGCCTAAAAGGATAAGCACTAAAGTTTTAAGAGTGTTTTTTCTGGTAGGTAGAATTATAGGGTATCTTCTTCTTGCACGTCTCCATTTGTTAGTTTTCCAGTAATTAACATGCAATGCTTTTTCAATAAGAAAAGACAATAAAAAGTATTGTCATAAAAAGGGAGAAACAGCATATGGCTTGAAGTAGTAATAACAACATAGTTATTCAGAATTGAAAGTCAGAGAAAATGAATCATATGTATGCATAAGACTATACTGATTTTGAACTCTAGGGAATTATTAGAATGCATTTAACTCTGAATTCAGTAAATGCATGATAAAGAATGAGTGCATCAAGGCTGAGTGTGCCTGTCTTCCCACATTTCCCTAAAAAAACACATGGGTTCCCAAAGAAATGAGTTTAAGTTCATAAATGGTATGGGATGTATACATGTCTTCCAAAGTCACGCTCAATTAAAAAGAGCATGCTGTATTCTGAGTTGAAAGCTTTCCTGACCTGACCATCTGCCTTCTTTTTTTCTTAAGTCAATCTTTACTTGCTTAACTTCTCTGATAAATCTGGGACTTGATACCTTTGCACAAATGAGAAACCCTGAGTGTTCAACCTCCCACAGACTAAGGCCACAATTTCTTTGTCCTATTTTCTCTCCTCTGAATATTTCTAATTTTTAGCTTTCATCACTGCAGCATCTTGTGAAGCCATGCTCTTCAGATAGTAGATTCTCAACATTTTAAATATTCCCCCCTAAAAATATATATGCATACATATATATTTATATGCATAAAAATATGCAATGTATGTCTGTGGGTTTAAAGCAGTATTTGACAATAGAGAGAAAATAATTTTGAATGGGTTTACCATCCAATTACCAAATCACACAAATTTTTAAACTTGGGTCCCCTTAATTTATTACTGACAATACTGTCTGAATAAATAGATTAAAATATGCCCTAATTTTGCCATATTTGCAATTCCATGGAAAATATTTCTCATTATAATGAGCCTTTAAATTAACCTGAAGAGTTTACTTAAATTAAGAAATAAATGTATTTTATGAACCTAAAATAGAGCCCCAATTTATTAGTTTCTTTCCTTAATATATATATAGTGATATTTTCATTTACTTTCCCAACCTGGTCTTTAGTCATTATATAATGTAGAAGTGTTCACAGGCATAGGTTCAGTTCTGAAAAGCAAGCATTGATGAGGCCCTGTAATGTGCCAGGCTCTACTAAGGAAGAGGGTAACAAAGGACAACAGGAAGGAGTTCCATCCTCATGGTGCTGATAGTCAACTTATAAGTAAAGTGTTGCAATATAACGCAGTGTTATGTTGACAGCGTGCACCTGCCCAGGCTGGGAGAGGCAAGTGAGTATTCCATGAAACTTCCAGGAGATGACTTGGAATTACGATTTTAAAAACGATTAGGTTGAGGGGTGAGAAAGAAACAATCCAGACAAAAGTAACAGCAGGAAAAAAAGGCACGAAAGCATAAAAAGTAGGATAAGTGGGGGGAAACTAAACCAGTTTGATAAACCTGTAATGCAAAGGGGGGAGGTAGAAATGACAGGAGGAGGAAGGCGGCAGGACGTTGTACGACAGGTTCTTTAGTAGAGACCAGTCTAACTAGATCAAGCAAAACAAGATTTAATATAGAGAAATGGGGCTTAGAAAATCATTGGAAGGGCCATGCAAACAACTTCTAGGCTGGTCTTCGAGGAGTTATCACAATCCCCCAAAGCTGGCCCTCCAGTGACACTACCACCTACCTCCGCATTGACCAGAAACTGGGGAATCAGGAAGCTACAGCTCCACCTGCTGGTTCCAGAACCACACGCCCTCAGCGGCACTCAATGCCAGCAAATGGGTGTCCCAGTCCTAGCTCTCAGCAGCCAAGAAACTAAGGACCAAACCCTGGAAACTTTGCTGCCCTCACCACTAAAAAATATAATATATATAAAAATTCAAATGTTTTATTGATAGAAAAGCAGAAGGGAATCGCTCCAATTCTGGCTTTGAAAAGCTGCTGCAGGTCTACAGCTTCTAGCAGGTACTGAGGCCTGAAAACTATGTTCTTCACCAGATCATGACAATGAGCCTGGGTTTCATCAAGGATTTTTTTTTTTTTTTTT
>JAQZBX010113561.1:0-10092 GCA_029593785.1 Cabassous unicinctus
GAGGAGGTATATAGAAATTATTCATCTCAAAAGTTAGTTGGTATATGTGCCACACTGATGAAGGATGTTGGTGTGGGATGTTGTGGGAGGTGTGGGAGGTGGGGAACATGGGAATCCCTGTAAATTCTGAGTAATATTTAGGTAATCTAAGCACCTTTAATATATATATATATATATAAAATATATATATTTATATATATATATAAAATAACATTTATGCAAGCAAATGCTCATATATGCATATGTATTTATATATCATTTTACAAATATTGGTATGTATTGTGAAAAATTTGATTTTTACCCACAATAAAAAAAAAGGTTAGTTGGAATGTGTTTTTCTTATTTTATACATGGTTTTGTTTTTTTCAGTGAAATATATTTACTTAATTTGATTCATCTTACAGTCTATTTTCATAGACCATTTTCTGTCTTAATTTTACTTTTTGAATATGTAGAAAAGAAATTCTGTGATGTAAAAAATATTGCCACTTGTTACAAAAAAAAAAAAAAATCTCCAGTTAGTGAAGTACCGCTTGCCTCCTATCTTTTTTATTGATTTGCTCAATACCTTGTAGGAAAACAAATTCAAGGATTATTAGTTTATCTTTCCCATGATTCATTTTGCAAGAAAATCATAATTATGTATGCATATTTTCTTACTACATAGCATACTCTGTAATAAAACAAACTTTCATGCAATTGACTTTTTAACTTAACATTTTATGCTGAAAATCAATATATCAGTTCATAAAGCTTGTATTCGTTATTCTTTTTTTTTTATTAGAGAAGTTATAGGTTTACAGAAAAATGATGCAGAAAATACAGTTCCCATATACTTCTCCCATTGTTAATATTTAGCATTAGTGTAGTACTTTTGTTACAATTTTTGGGAGAATATTTATTCATTATTTCTTACAGGAGAAGAGCACACCAATATGTATACACACCAGTTTACTCAACTAATTGTGTTTTGGAAATACACATGTTCCAAAATTTTTGCTATTAACCATGTGCAATAAAAATGCATTCTGAAAGTGTGTTATTAAATAGTAGGTGGTGCATCTTCCGACTCAATTCCTAAGATACAGAGTTGCTATGTCTTATGATAAATGAATATGTGGATATTTTTAGGTGTTGCAAATTTACTCTTTATAGAGTTTGTTCTGTTTTGCATTGTTTCATTTATTATTAGAGCAGTTTTATGTTTACAGAAAGGCAAGGAGAAAGTACAGAGTTCCCATATAGCACACCCAAACTTACATTTTTCTATATTATTAACTTTTTTCATTACTAGAGTGCCTTTGTTACAATTGATGAAACAATATTATTATAATTATATCATTAAATATAATCCACAGTTTAGTGTTCACTTTTGTGTTGTATAGTTCTATTTTTTAAAATTTTTTATTCTGGAAAATTATATACAACATAAAATTTCCCATTTCAACCACTTTCAAGTTTACAATTCAGTGGTGTTAATTACATCCACAATGTTGTACTACCAACCCAACAATACATTACCAAAATTTTTCCATCACCATGAACAGAAACTCTTTACCAATTAAGCATTAACTCCCCTTCATCATCTCCACCATCTCCCTGGTAACCTGTATTCTCATTTCTGATACTTTGAATTTGCATATTCTAATTATTTCATAGAAGAGAGATCATAAAAAGTTGTCCTTTTGTGTTTGGCTTATTTCACTCATCATGTCTTCAAGCTTTGTCCAAATAGTGACATGTATCAGAATTCCATTATGTTTTATTGCTGAATACTATTTTATTGTGGGTTTGTAACACATTTGTTTATAAATTAATCCACTGATGGACACTTGGGTGGCTTCCTTTTGCTATTATGAATAATGCTGCTATGGTCTTTGATGTATGAATATCTGTTGGAGTTCCTGCTTTCAATTCTTTTTGGTATATACATAGATGTGGGATTGGAGGGTCATATGGTAACTCTACACTTCTCATTCTGAGAAACTGCCCAACTGTTTCCCACCACAGTTCACTATTTTACATTCTTATTAAGAATGTAAAATGGGAATGTAAAATGTCCCTATCTCTCAAAATCCTCACCACCATTTCCGATTTTTAAAAAAATAAAAGATGTGATATGATGTGGGATCTCATTAAGCTTTCGATTTGCAAATCATTAATTGCTAATGATCTTGAGAATCTTTTAATGTAACTATTGGCTATTTGTTTACCATCTTTGGAGAAGTGTCTGTTCAAGTGTGTTGTCCATTTTAAAAATTGGTTTTTGGTCTTTTTGTTTTTTAATAGTAGCAGCTCTTTATATATTCTGGATATGAAATACTTAATGCATATATAATCTCTATATATTTTCTCTACTTCTGTAGATTCTAACTTTCCTGATAATGTCCTTCAATGCACAAGAGTTTTTAATTCTGATGAATTCCAATTTATCAGTTTATTTTTGTTATTGCTTGTGATTTTGGTGTAAAATTTAACACTCCATTGCCTAATACATGGTCTTGAAGTTGTTCCCCCTGTTTTCTTCTATGTGTTTTACATTTTTCATTCTTACATTTAGGTCTTTTCCCCATTTTCAGTTCAATGTTTTTTCTGGTGTGAGGTAGGGGTACACTTTCATTGTTTCCTTGGCACCATTTGTTGAAGAGACTGTCATTTCTTCATTGAGTGGACTTGTCCCCTTGTCAAAAATAAATCAGCCAGAGATATGATCTGCAATCTCTATTCCATTGGTCTATATGTCAGGCCTTGTGCCAGAGCCACATTGTTTTGATTAGCATAGCTTTGTAATAAGTGTTAAACTAAGGTAGCGTGTGTCCTCTAACTTTGTTCAATTTCAAATGTTTTTGGCTATTAAAGATTCTTTGCACTTCCTTATGAATTTGATATGGCTTCCTTATGCATTTTTTTGGCTGTTCCATTTCTTCAAAGAAGGCTGTTGGAATTTTTGGGGGGATTACATTGAATCTGTAAATTGCTTAGGGTAGAATTGACATTCAAAAAATATATGGTCTCCCAATCCATGAATCATATTTGTGCATCCATTTATTTAGGTCTCCTTTAACTTATATGAGCAATGTTCTTTAGTTTTCCATGTACAACTCTTTTACGTCCTTGGTAAGTTTTATTACTAAATAATTTATTTTTTTTTATTGCTATGGTAAATGAAATATTTCTCTGATTTTCTAGCAGGTTTTTCATTTTATTTATAGAAACACCACTGATTTTTGTGTGTTGATCTTGAACCTGGTAACTTTGCTCAACTCATTTATTAGCTCTAGTTGACTTCCTGTAATTTTATCAGGAATTCCTATATATAGGGCCATGTTATCTGCAAATAGGGTGCATTTTACTTCTTCTTTTCCAAGATGGATATCTTTTATTTCTTTTCCTTGCTTAACTTTTTTCTGGCTAGAATTTCCACTACTATGTTGATTAGTACTGGTGAAAGTGGGCACCATTGTCACGTTCCTAATTTTAGGAGAAAGCTTCCAATCTTTCATTGCTTAGTATGATGTTAGCTGAAGGGTTTTCATATATGCTTTTTATTATGTTGAAGAAGTTTCCTTCTGTTCCAAGGTTTCTGACACTTTTTTATCAAGAAGTAGTTCTGGATTTCATCAAATGCCTTTTTTGGGTCAATTGAGATGATCTTATATTTTGTTCTCCCTGCCCCCCTTGGTTCCATTAATGTAGTACATTACATTAATTGATTTACCTATGGTGAGCTACTCTTTCATTACTGAGATTAATCCCAATTTGTCGTGACTTATACTTCTTTTAGAATGCTCTTTGATAAGATTTGTTAGTATTTATTAAAGATTCATGTATCTGTATTCATAAGGCATATTAGTCTATTTTCTTTTCTAATGATATCTTTATCTGTCTTTGGTATTAAGGTGATTCTGGTCTCATAGAATGAATTTGAAGTATTCTCCATTATTAGATTTTTTTTGAAGATTGGTGTCAATTCTTCTTGGAATATTTGGTAAAATTTTCGAGTGACACCATTTTTTGCTTTGTTTTTCTTTCTTGAAATATTTTTGATTACTTACTCAAACTTTTTCTTTGTTTTTGGTTTCTTGAAGTCTTCTATTTATTCTTGAGTCAGTGTGGGTAGTTAGGTAAGTAGGTAGGGTACCTCTGAGAATTTGTACATTTCATATAGGTTACCTAATTTTTTTGGCATGCAAGTGTTCATAGTATTGTTGCATTAGTTTGCTTTATACTTTTAATCAATCTCCATCAACCTTCACAGAACAGTATACACCATTTCATAATGCAGTTATCTTAAGAGTATTCCCAATCCCTCTCTCATACCCTTGCTAACATTGGGTTCATTATTTTTACTTATTCATATGCTATAATCTTTAAATACATTGTTACTATTAATTCTTAAAATAAATATTCATCTTACAAATCACTTAACAGAAAATATAATTTTTTTACCTTTATTAATTTCTTTTCTGTTGCTCATTCTTTATGTAGATTTGAATTCTGACATATCATTTCCCTTCCTTCTAAAGAATTTTTATTTTTTACAAGATTCTTGAAGGGGTGATGTGCTGGTAAAAATAACCTGTTTGTATTTTTTCTTAGAAAGTTGTTATTATCTCAACTTTAAGAATAAATCCACTAGATATATAATTCTAATTTATCTTCTTTTCTTTCACCTTTTAAGTATTTCCCACCTCTCTCTCCTTCCTTCCATGTTTTCTGTTAGAATGTCTGCTGTATTTTTATCCATGGTCCTCTTTAGGTAAGTTTTCTTCCCTTTTCTGCCTTTATTCAAGGTAAAATTTTCATACCATTTTATCAGTCCAGTGACTTCTGTATCAGGAAAGCAGATTTTGCCGATGACTTCCTGTATTAATTTTTATCTCTAGGTTTTACATTTTTTACATTATTAAAAAAAAATAATTTTTAAAATTACACAATTACCTAAATAGATTCAGAAAACACATTTGACAAATTTCAGCATTTGTAAACAAAAAAAAAAATCTGTAATCTGGCATCAGAATAGAACCCCATAAGATGATAAAGGGAATCTGTTCAATCATAGCAAAACAAAACAAAACACCCTAAAGGTAGCATCAAACTTAATGATGAAAACCTGAATTATTTCTCATAAAGATATGAAATAAGAATGGAAGTTTTTATTCTGCACTCTTATGCGGAATTGTACAGAATGCCTAAACAGGGCAATAAGCCAAAACAGGAACAAAAGTCATAATAAATGAGGAAGTATAGCTGTTTATATTCATTGACAAAATATTAACCTAGAAAATCCTTAGGAATCTCCTAAAAATGTTGCAAGCTAAAATCGCATGTCAGATAGTAAGAGCTGGACTAATGGAAATGGAAAGCAAAAAAAAAATATCATTTAGATTAGGGTACATTAGGATAAAAAATATGAAATAATTAACGATCAAATTAATAATATATATGAATGACCTGTGTAATAAAAAGTATAAAGCTTTGTTGAAAACATTTTTTAAGATCTTTTGAAGTGAAAGGTCTGATTCCTAGAGTTTCTTGCCCTACCATCGTCATACAATCTTCCCCTGGTTATTCTTAACCATTATATTTCCCCATAAGGGTTTAGGCCAAGAATTCATATTATGTGTGTGATATGAAATCCTTAAGTGTATAGATTTTTCTGGATTGGTATTACCCTCAGGCAATACACAGAAACACAGGCATGTAAGTCTTGGAATGGTTCTCTTTAAATATAGGAATCAGTAACATAAAATTGAAGAGAACGTAAGACCACAATGAAAAAAAAAAATCACAGAACACATAGGAAATAACCTACCATAGCTAAAAGAAGGAGAAACAAAACAAACTGCAAATTCAGACTTAAAAAACTTTTCAAATTTTTGAATTATTATATATCAAATATTAATATTTTATTATATTTTAAAATATAATTAGTTATAAAAATGAGCATAGATGAAGAGTTTATCATAAAAGTTTAGGACTATTTGAAAAAGAAACAGAATTTCTGGATGTAAAAAATAATAACTGAAAATCAAAATACAAGACAGATGTAAAACTATTTAGCAAAAATATGGACTAGAATATACTCATGTAGAAAGTATCAATAATGAAATACAGATGGACAAAGAGGCAAAAAATATCGAAGTGATGTAAAGAGACAGATGACAAAGAGGAACATATAATGAAGACTGCAAAGGGAGAATAAAAGTGAAAGAGGGAAATTTAAACTACCCAGAGCAAAGACCCATTGCCTACAATGGTCCTATAAAAATGTAGCATGCTTATTCACAGGTATGTGATTTACTGCAGTGTTCAAAAAGTAGGTAACAAATAAGAATTATCCAAGCATTAAGGATTTATATGTCAGTTGCTTCAAATGGACAAAGGTTAATTGTGGTGAAATTAAGTGTAATTAAGGTCCATGGAGCAATCATAGTGCTATTAAAGTCATGGATATTCAAAATGCTTTGTGATGACTATGAGAGCCACTGAGTGTACACTTTGAGTGGATTGTACAGAGCATGGGACTTTTAACAAAATGACTTTTGTAGTGGATGATGGACTGTGATTAACACAACAAATATGAGAACCTCATCTCATGAATTAAAGTATGTAATACAATTAAATAATACAGGGTATTATTAATGGAGTTTAATGAGGAAAAAATACACCTAAAGAAAGATATTGGATATAGGTAGTAGTAGTATTTTGATGTTATTCTTTCATAGTCTGTAACAATTGTTTCAAAACAAAGCAAGGGGCTGGTGGTGAGGTAATGTATGTGAGTCCTGTATGATGATATTCGTGTTTGTTTTGTAAGTACACAACCTATACTATACACTCATTATTTTATGGATGTTCATGTATGAATGATAAACTTCAAGTTAAAGTTTTTTTTTTTAAATACAGTGACATTATCCAGAATGATAAGAATGAAGACATTATCTGAATATTAACTCTACGATGTAAGTTGGTGTGTGAATAAGAGGTTCCTAGATGATAGAAGCAAAGCAAAGTCCTCTAGGGCATGTGGATGATGAAAACTGCAGAGGCAAATAGATGGAGAAAGCTAATTATAATACAAAGGGGATTTTTGTCTGTTCTAGGTGATCAGGGGAGCAGCACAAGATCAGGTTCTGAAAATAAACTACACTTTACCCAACACTGAGGAAGACCGTTCTGTGTCTAATTATGAAGCTGCTACCAAAGACCAGCCATGATTCTCAGGATGGATATTACAGGAGAACCACTGCAGATGCTGAGACGTCAGTGCTCTTGGGAACTTTCTACCTTGCCATTTCTCATCATTAATGGGAATCTGATGGAAGTTATCTTTACCTACTCATGCAGAAAGTGAGTAAATGAAAGATCAGTAGCTCTAAGACTTAAATAAAATCCATGTTCTAGATTCCAAAACCAGACAGTATATATCTTAGTCTCCCTCTCAATCTCAAGATAGGATTATTATGCTCAATTTAAAGGTGCAGACTTAATTTAAAGTGTTACATGATTTAGAAGAAAATAATTGTTAGGGATACAATAATTACATTCAAGTAAGGAGTAATTAAAGGATTGCTAATGGCTTTACTCTTTCTAATGAGACCCAGTGAGATCTCCTCTTTTCTCTCTCCTGAAGAAAGGGCAGTGGCATCAGCTCTTAGATCTGAAATGGATGTTAAGAAGGGCATTGTCTGAGTCATTACAGTCTAAGAAATGAAAATTAAAATTAAAATTGTGACCTCCTGAAAGAATAACATGCAATTATCAAAGGTACATTTGTAACTAACTGATTTAAATGCCTTGCTGCTTCTTTGGGAAATCATTGCCCAACACACAAGATATCAAGGACACTTTTCATCATAGTCTAGAACTCAGAAACTGCTCAAAAGTAACAAATAGTTATATGCAGATGATAAATGAACTTAATCAACATCTCGTGAGCTTGAATTGGGGCTGGGGTTGGGGCTTGAAAGAGGAATCTGGAAGCTCTTGGATAATAATCGCAGTGCTGTCTGGCTCTTCATATAACTTGAAAACAAGAACTTTCTGTTTTAACAAAAACTTTAAAGAGTTAGACACCCCAAGTTAATTTCATTTTTACTTCCTTTTACCATGAAATTACTTTGAAAACTTAAAATCTTTGAGAAAGCATTCTCATCAGTCTTTTACTATAAATGCTGTTCATTTGACCCTGCTTGAAAATGACAACATTCTTAGGAGCTGTGAAGACTTCACGTGACCCATCTCTTTTCTCCCCCTTCCTCTTATTATCTGATATAGAAATATTGGGGAAAAAAGTATACAATCCCTACCCCACCCAATCTTTATAGCCCTTTAGACACAACTTGATTTTAGGGTTTTTGCATGCATTGTAAACATTTCATGAGTTTTAGAAGGCCAATGGGGACATGCCTTGTTACTTTTATTTAATTAATTTAATTATGTGGATTTGCTCTGGAAAATTGTTTCAGTTAATCAATCAATAAAAGGTTTTCTAGTACTGTTATCTGTAAAGGCAAAACACGCAAAAATTTTACTAATGCTGTCACAACTTATTTCATATAATTTAACTGAAATAAGATTTATTCCAAGTCAAAAAGAAGCCTAAAGGGAGAAAAATCTATTATCATGGTTAAATAATTTGGGGTGGTAGGGACACAAAAGTATACATACTAGCTGATTTATGCTAGCCAACTGTAATGCACACAAATTGATTGAATAGAAAACTAGTTGCTAATTTGCAACCAGCCCCCAGAGAAAATAGACACTCTTCCAAGTTTTATACTTCCCAAAAGGTAAAGGAGCTGTGGGCTTAAACTTCAGGTGCCTAGTCTAGTTTACCATAAGTTATGCTCTGGTTCTCCCTCGTTGATCTAAAAGTATTGCCAGGGCTGCCTTTCTCCAACAAGGCACATAGCTTTACTAGATTACAAGAAATTGCCATTTATTTAAGAGTTGTTTTTTTTTTTAATGTGTAGAACATTTTGTAATTTTACTCCTCAGAAAACCACCTGTGCTGGAATGAATGGATTCTATGAAGGTTAAAGGTAAGAGTGCTCATGCTGTAAAACCTTTCTTTCTAACTGTCTCAGTATATGGATGAAGACAATTGAAATTAAAGGTATATTGAAATGGTGTGCTCACATTCAAGAGATTAATTATTTCTTCCCTTTCCATTACAAAGGAAAATTTACCTTTTAGTTTGATCAAGAAGTGTATTCCCTCCAATGTACTTTGTTCCTATACTTCCCCATTTCCCCAAGATATTGTTCCATTAATCTGCTTCTCACATTACTTACTAATTTTCTTCTTTTCCTCTTTCTCTATTTTTTCTACTGTCCTTCTCCTCTTAATCTCCCTTTCATTTTCCTTCACCACTCTCTATTTCTTCCTGTATCTATTAAATTGTATGCTAGTGCTCAAGATAAATAATGGTGCTGCACCAGTGCTCGCATAATAATTAGATCTTTATTTATCCTAGATTTCAATTGTCAGCATATATGGAAAGATTATATTTCATGTTTTTAGTTATCCCTTTACCTCATATTATTTGGGTAAATAATATGAGCTTATTATCCTGTTATAAGCTTATTATCCTGTTATTCTCTTCAATATTCTCCCTTATAATTCACCAATGCTGTTCTAATACAGTCACTTCAGGACAATATCTGCAGACGTCATGCTATTTCTCACCCCCTTCTCCTTGAAGCTCTCTCTTTTCTGCTTTTAAATAAAAATAAGTCTCATTCCTAAAAGAACTATTTTTCTATGAGATGCTCTGTTTCCTGCCATTTATTCAATTATCTGTTATTAATCTAAAATTGTTGAAAATAAAATATCAAATAAGACTATTAAAAAATAGGATCTTATTTTTGTATGTGGTCTTTTCAGAAGGAGAGTTCCTTGTCTAAATTCTATGGCAGTGAGGCAAATTTTCACATTGCTTTTTAAATATATTAACTTATTTGATTTTTCCATGCATATATTTTCCCATTAAAATATGACAATTTATTTTCCCATTATTTTAGGTGGCTTCAAGCCACAGTTTATTTTCTAGGCTTTATTTTATAAATTTAACCTACTTCAAATAGA